>PVHP010022919.1:0-27895 GCA_004024765.1 Zapus hudsonius
TTATCAGAAATGATTAGAATCAACATTTCCTGAACTCTGAGAATGAAGCAAAGCCTTCAGGAGCCATAGGAATTTTCATTTTTGAGACAAGGGCTTGCTATGAGGCTTCTGGTTGACTTTGAACTGGAGACTTTTCTGCCTTGGCCTCCTGAGCGCTGGAATTAAAGGCTTGCACTACTCTGGCAAGTCAAGGAGAATGTCTTAAAAAGGAAAATCAGCTGAATCTTGGCAAGAACAGGAAACTTTGTGGCATTTTGTCTGACCATTCTCCTATATCCTGTTCCCCAGCTTGTTAGTGGCACTTGAAAAAAACAACCAACCAATAAGGCCAGCCTACACGTGGGTTCTGGTACCAGTGGAAGCAGAATGAACTTAATTCACATATAGTTGTCTAGAAGCCCCACCTGATAGCTTACTGAAGAACCAACCTAGAGAGCTTTAGTTTTTTCCATTTCACAACATAACCAATGCCTCCCCCTCACACTTACATTCTGAGGTGGTTACTCAGGAGCCACTTGTGGAAGATATTTACAGGGAAATTAATTCTTCACTGTTGCCTCAGAGTATAATGGATTAATAAAATAAATAGAGTAACACAATAAAGGACAACTACATTAACAAAAATCTTAGGAGGAAAGGATGGAAAATGTGATGGTTAGGTTTTGTTGTCAACTTGATCTTTTTAATTATCTTGGGTAGGACTCTCAGGATGTTTACAGGAAGGCAGCCTCTCAGTAGGGGGCAGAATGTAAAGAAGTTCAAAGAAGCTAGAAGTAAACATCCTTTTCTGTGTGGGCAGTGCAGGAAGGAAATTCCAGAGACTCAGGAAGCCATTAAGTCTGGGGAAGGGTTGCAAGACCCCACCCTAACGCTATATAAAGGGGAAGAAATTCTCTCCTTGGCTCCCTACCTGTTGGCTGCTGGTGCTTGTTTGTGACTTGCATTCCCATCCTGCTCTCCTACCTTCCTGGACATTGGAACCCAGTTTCTATAAATCTAGATAGATATAAGGTTTATCATACAAAAAATCTATTCATTTTCAGATTTATACTTCACAGTACTCTTTAGCTATGAATGTGAATAAAACTAAATATTGTTTCCAGTTGGGAGGATTCAAGATTTCTATATTATACAGAATAATAAAAAATAGCACCAATTAATGATAATAATGGCAATGACAACAAAATAAAACAAAAACTCTGCACTCTATTTTATTCCAGGGTATAAAAGTTCCACTTTCACAGTCTAAATCAAAGAAATGTTGAAGTACTTTAACACTTAAAAAATTTTATTCCTCACATTTTCAATTTTTTTCTCTTAAAAATTTTATTTCTTCTGCAGTTTCAAATCATGTGTTGGTACCACTATTTCCCTCCTCCCTGGCCCCATTCCACTGAGGGTCCTCCTCAGTGGGATTGCTGGTATTCACCATGGAGTTGTGGGTTATGAGTTGTGAGAGCAGCAGTCAGTTACTGTGTGGATGGGGGATATTCCTCTGGATATTCTCAACTACCTTAGCTCTTACAATCTTTCTGACCCCTCTTCTGCAAAATTTCCTGAGCTGTGATGGGTGTTTCAAGTCTACTTTAGGGTTCAGCTCTCAGCAGCTTCTGGATTCCTGCCTTGGTATGATTTTGGTATCCTCAGATTCTGTTTCCATTACCCTGGCACAGATTGTCAGGCTTGCCATGAACATAACACTCTTGCTCATCTTGCCAATTCCTCTGTGATTTCACCTGGGCTGATGTTGAAGGAGTGGTTTATTTCCTCCATTCTTGCTGCCTTCTGAAAAAGAAAAACAGGTTCTCCAATGGAGAGTGAAATCAGCAAAGGTTAAATGGGATAAGCACTGTTAATTAAGAGTGAATTTGATGGGTGGAGCCTCTCTTTGGCCAAAGACTAGTGGGCGCTTCTTGTTAGAGTCCATGATCTTGGTTTCCATAGAATTCTGACATGATTCCCATTTCCAACTATGGGTTCCTTTCCACTAAGCCCATCTGATAGCCAATCAGGGAACCATTGGTTACACACCTAGACTGGGTGCTGCTATTTCACAGGTGTGTACATCTTGTCAGGCTGGTTGCTTTCATGTAGCAGTATCCCCTTCTAGCTCACAATGTTGCTGGTCATTTTCCCACAGCAGCTCATGTAGCAGTTTCCAGCACAATACAGGCTAACCATTTGGGAACTGGCTTTCTTCTAGTTCTCTTGATGTTCCGTGTTAGCACCATGTGGTATCTTCAGCAATAAGGTCTTACCTTTTACCTCAGGTGAATAATCAAGTAATTTGACAGAAGCCTGTCTGGTTTTGGGGACCTCATAGGTCTCTCCAACCAACAACAACTCAATGTGGGTAGTAACTGGCACAAGGAGTTACAAGCCAGAACCAAATGTTTTAGGGTTAGGCCTCATCCCACCCTCTCCAGGGACCTTCTTACCAGATGATTCCCCCATATTCCTTTGGAGGGTTATATCTTTTGGTCTGCTATCCAAGAGGATGGTTTCTATGATACTAATTCATTTTGGATTTAGTTTTGGGTGTATCCCCTCCTTGCCCTCCCACTTCCCTTTCCCCAAACACTTTCATTCCTATTATCTGTCCCTTGAGTTGCCTATCAGGTATGACTGCAACTCAAGCTGTTCCAGGTTAGGAACCACGGATGACAGAGAACATGTGGCATTTATCTTCCTGTGCTTGGTGTGAGTTTGCTTAATATGATCTGTTCGAAGTCCATTAATTTTCCTACAAATTTCATTATATCATTTTTCTATACTGCTGAGTAAATTCCATTGTATATATGTACCACATCTTCATTATCCAATAATCAAACAATGGGCATCTGGGTTGATTCTAGTTCTTAGCTACTGTGAGTTGAGCAGCTATAAACATGGCTGAACAAATATCTCTGCAGTGAAGAGTGGAACTTTTAGAGATGCCCAATAGAAGAATAGCTGTGTCAGTTGGTAGCTCTACTTTCATTTTTCAGGAGTCTCCATACGGAATTCCGTAATGGTTTTAAAGTTTGCACTTCCACCAGCAGAGAATGAGGGTTCCTCTTTCCCCATATTCTGGCTAACATTTATGTCAGTTGATTTTTTATCTGTTTCTTTTTCCTTCTTTTTTTTTATTAAGTGGAAACTTTGTATGAACAAGTCATGTGTTGGTACCACTGTTTTCCTCTTCTCTGCCCCCATTCCACTGAGTTCCCTCCCCAGTGGGCCTGCTCCATGGGATTGAGGGCTATGAGGTTTGTGTGTTGTTTGATTTTTTTTTAATGACTGCAATCCTGACTGGAATAAGGTGGACTATAAGAGTAGTTTTAATTTGCATTTCTCTGATAGTTAAGGATGTTGAACATTTTCTTAAGTGAATATTATCCATTTGCATTTCTTCCATTGAGAATTTCCTGTTCTTTTCTCTGCCCCATTTATTTGAGTAGTTTGTTTGATTCCTTATTGATTAGTTTCTTGAGTTCTTTGTAGATTCTAGATATTAGGCCTTTGTCCGTGGTATAGCTGGTGACAATTTTCTCCCATTCTGTGAAGAGTCTGTTGGCTCTGTTTATGGTTTGGTTGTCTGTACAAAAGCTTTTTAGCTTCATGAGATCCCATTGGTTGAGTGGTAGTTTAATTTCCTGGGTTACTGCTGTATTGATCAGGAAGTCTTTCCCTACTCCTATATCATGGGGAACTCCTCTTGTTTTTTCTTACAGGTGATTAAGAGTTTCAAGTCTTATATTGAAGTTTAAATCCATTTGGAGTTGATTTTTGTGTATGGTGAGTGGGGTGGGTCTAGATTTATTTTTCCTTTTTTTAACAGCTTGATTTTAAAAAATATTTTATTTATTCATTTTCAAGCAGAGAGATACAGAGAAAGAGAGAGAGGGAGGGAGAGCACCAGGGCCACCACCTTGTGGGTCTAACTTATGTGGGTACTGGGGAATTGAACCCAGGGCCTTAGGCACTGGAGGCAAGTGCCTTAACCGCTGAGCAATCTCTCCAGCCCTAGATTTATTTTTCTATATGTAGATATTCAATTTATCCAGCACCATTTGTTGAAGATGCTGTTTTTCTCCAGTGTACATTTTTGGCTCCTTTGTCAAAGATCAAGTAGCTATAGTTACTTAAACTAAGGGCTGGGCCTTCAATTCTGTTCATTGGTCTATATGTTTATTTTTGTACCAGTATCATGTTGTTTTGTTACTTTGGCTTTGTTGTGTACCTTTAGATCAGGTATGGTGATACCTACCACAGTGTTTCTTTTGCTGAGGATAGTTTTGGATATCTTGTGCCTTTCCCCCTTTCATATGAACTTAAAAATTATTTTTTTCTATCTCTATGAAGAATAATGCTGGAATTTTTTTATTGGAATTGCGTTTAATTTGTATATTACTTTTGGTAGAATTGCCATTTTCACAATATTAATTCTGCCTCTCCAGGAGCATCTCAGGTCCTTCTATCTTCTCATGTCCTCCTCTATTTCTTTCTTGAGTGCTTTTATGTTTTCATTGTATATGTCTTTTACATCCTTGATTAGTTCCAAGATGTGTGTGTGTGTGTGTGTGTGTGTGTGTGTGTCTATCAAAAATGGGACAGACTTGCTGATTTGTTTCTCTGTATGTTTGTCTTTTGCATATAGGAAGGGTACTGATTTTTGTGTGCTGATTTTTTAATCCTGCCACATTGCTGAAGGAATTTATCACCTTCAGAAGTTTTATGGTAGAGCTTTTTGGGTCACATATGTATAGGATCATATCATCTGTATTTAAGGCTAGTTTGACTTCTACCTTTATAATTTGTAACTGTCTTCTGTATTGTTGATTGGGCTAGGACTTCTAGTACTTATTGGAAAACAGTGGTGAGAAATCAAATAGAACTTATAAAAGCTTCTCTAGAAACTTTCAGTAACAGAGTAGATCATGTGGAGGAAGATAGATCTGGAAGTCAAGACTGAAGAAATTGTTAAGCAGTCCAAAAACTTTAATAAGTTAAAAAATTATGCAAACAGAATATTAGGGAATTGTGGGGTACCCTAAAATGACCAAATATCCACATCATGGGTATACCTGATGAGGAAGAAATTCAGACCAAAGGCAAGAAAAACAGCAGAAAGCAACCAGCTCCCAGAGAATGAACAACACACTACTAAACAATATAAGAAATCATGAAAGAAATTATAAAATTTCTAGTTCTGAATGTTAATGAAAATGTAACATACCAAAATTTATGGAACACGCTAAAGGCAGACCTAAGGGGAAAATTTGTAGCACTAAATGCCTTCATAACAAAGACAGAGAGATCTCAAATTAATAACTTAATCAACCACCTAAAGGTGTTTAAAGAACAAGAATAATCCAACCCTAAGATTTCAAATGGAAAATAATTAAGATCAGAGCTGAAATTAATGAACTGGAAACTGAGAAAACAATTAAGAAAATTGACAAAACAAAGATCTGGTTCTTTTAAAAAACAAGAAATAAAACAACAACAACAAAACAAGATTGATAACCCCCTGACCAATTTGTTCAAATGAAAGCAAAAAGAGAAGTCTCAAATTAACAAAATAAGAAATGAAAAGGGAGAGGTCACAACAAAGCATTTCTCATACTTCCAAAAACAATACCAGGTATGTAGGACACAGGCCTGTTGTTAATTCAGGGACAAAATAAACCTTGACTTTGAAGAGCAGGTTCCTTTCAGCCAATTCCTTTCCAAAGAGTTTGCACGGTCCATCATTCAGTCTGTCCTGGGTAGAAACACCTCAGGCATCCTTTCCATTGCTTCAATGTAGAGCTATCTTCTTTAGGATTGCTAATGTGTTGACAATAGCATTTTCAGTAACATAAATACCATTCTATGTGCCAGTAAGTTAAACTTGCTTTGAGTTTTTTCCAACCTTAAATCTTAAATTCTCAGTTCCATATCTAGCCAAACACAACAGTTCATTTCTTAAATTCAACCTTGATCAAGCTCTCTGGACATGGGCTGCAAAATACAGCCATCCCTTATTCCAGTTATGCCATTCTCATAACATTTTCTGCAGCTTCTCTTTCCTCTCAGACAGTTCATAATCCAAACCTCCAAATACAATTATCTCTGCCCTTAGCATTTCCAAATTCTCACCAAAATAGTCCATAAAACTTGGCTTACTGCTCTAGAAGGCATCCTCAGTTTTAAGTACCAAGTCCATGTCCATTCCTCCAGCACCCAAGCTCCAGAAGATCAAAATCCACATGGTCAGATTCATATCAGCAATTCTATCCCACTCCTGGTACCAAAACTTTCACAATCAGGCACACACCACTGGGATGAATCTCCAAACCAGGCACAGTTTATGGGAGGAAAGGATTTATTTAAGCTGCAGATCCAGGGGACATTCCATAATGCAAGAGAGGCTGGTCCTATTTCACAGGTCAAAACAGTGAGAGAAACCCATCACCAACACCATATACAGAACAGCAAACAGGCAGTGGGCTAAGGAGAGAACGTTTTCCCCTTTATATAGTCTTAGGGTAAGGTCTTGCAACCCTGTCCAATGTCTTTCATCCCTATCCTAGACTTAATGGCTTCCTAAGTCTCTGGAATTTCTTTCCTGCACTGCCCACATAGGAAGAAATGTTCACTTTCTAGCTCTCATGAATTTCCTTATATCCTGCCCCTTCTGAGAGGCTACCTTCCTATAAGCATCCTCAGAGATCCACCTAAGATAATTAAAAAGATCAAGTTGACAACAAAACCTAACCATCAGAATCAAAAGCATTATCCATCTTAGTCAAGCAGGCTTTATCCTAGGGATACAGGGATGGCTCAACATACAGAAATCGAGTAACATAATACACCACACAAATAAACTTAAACAGAAGAACCTCATGATCATTTGAATAGATGCAGATAAGTCCTCTGACAAAAATACATGACTTCATGATCAAAACGCTGGAGATACTAGGCATAGAGGCTTATATCTCAACATAATAAAGGCACCTAAAGACCAAATAATACATAATGGGGGAAGACTCAAGGAGTTCCCATTAAGATTGGGAATATCATATTTTCAGTTTAAATGTAATCTATAGCATGAATTCTCCATCTTCACACTACTGATATTTGAGGCCATTAATTGTTTTATAGGGTCTGTCATGCACTTGTAGGATTTTTCCCAGGCTCTCTCTAATCTCCCCACCAGATTTCCTGTAGTATCCCTCCAGTTGTGGCAAATGAAGAAGTTTCCATGCACTGCTAAATGTTCCTGGGAATACCAGTAACATTCACATGCTCATGTGAGGTAATGATGGGGCAGTGTATTGGCAATTTTCACTCCCTATTTTTTGGGAGATATTTCAGAAAGCCAGACTGGAAGAGAAAAGAATCACTTTTGGTCACAGAGACTATGTAGTACAAGGACCTTCAGGAAAGTGGGCCAGTGTACCTGGGGAGGAAGGCTTAAAGCTGAGTGTCCTGTTCCCATGCTGGGGTTCCCATGCTGAGGTGCAGAGCAGCCAGAGCACTGTATTGTGGGGCTACATTGATTTAGACAATAATGCGGAACAAAGCAGTTCTGTGGAACATTCTGCTTTGAGTTTAAGGCTCTGAAACCTATAACCAGCCTACAACCTAGGTGCTGAGGTAGAGACAGAGGAATCTGTACTAATGACCAGAGGTCAGTTTCTCAACATTTATCTAAGATTGGGGCTCAGTGTCATATTTAATTTGATTTTAGAAAACATAATATGATACTTTTTACACAAAATCAAGTCCATATCTACCTTACATGGCACACAGATTCCTTTATGAAACCTAACTTCACCCTTACCATTTCCAGTGAGTTTTGTCATACATAGACAGTCATCCATGTGTTTACATCACCCTGTTGGTATTGTACTTTTGTTTTCCTTTGCAGTTATGAAGAACTTTCTGCTTGAGTAAAATGTTAGTTCTGTGAGTTCCTTAATCTCTTTGAAGCAGTGCCATTCCCTCTCTGGCAAAAGTATCTGTCATAGTTAGCCACACGCCACTGGGATGAATCTCCAAACGAGGTACAATTAGGGGAGCAAAGTATTTATTAAAGTATCAGGTCCAGCGGAAGTTCAATAATGAAGAAAAAGACTGGCCCCCTTTCACAGGTCCAAGCAGAGAGAGACCCATCACCTTCAGCCAGCACACTTCAACTAACAAAAATAGCAGGACTGCCAGACCTCAGCTCTGACTGCTCTTTACATATGTATCACTGGAATTTTACATCCACCTTAGAAATACCCTAGGAGGCCAGGCTAAGGTAAACCTCCTTCAGCCAGGAGGCTGGAGACAAATCTTTAATACACTTTTGAATCTATTGGGGGACATTCAGTCAAACTACCACTACCACAGTATCCTCCTTTGTTTACACCTATATGAAGAGGCTATTCATGTTGCCCTGTTAGTTATTGTCTGTTTTTTTTTTCTATGAAGCAGCTAATATCAACAGAGATAGGAACTTACATTATTTGTCCACTCCTAGCACTGAGCATACCCTGGCCTGGAAATGGGGTCATTAATATCATGTCAATTTATTATTATTACTCATTGCTGAGGAATGAGCCCAGGATCTTGTACATGCTCAGCTGTGTTCTACCACTGAGCTATACCTCCAATGGGTCATTGTGAAGAATATCAAGGATTCCCAAAATGCTAAGTTTTTTAGAAAACATAGACTTAGATACATCCTAATTCTTTAAGAAAGGCCTTTGTGTTTTTACTTTTATCTCTACCACATATCCTTTTAGCTTCTGCCTCAATTATTGAATCCCAACCTTTTGAGCAAAACTGCTTTAAATGCTGCTAGCCCTCCAAATTGTCACTGTCTTTCTTCCCATTCTACCCCACTGAAACAGTTCTAGCCTTCCACATGCCCTCTCCTTGTCTTCAGGCATCTGGTTTCTCTTCGCACAGTGGCTCCTCCTCAGTCTTTGCTGGATTCTTTTCTTTGCCCTGACATCAGTATGTTGAGGCATCCTCAGACCTCTTATCTGCCTGTGCTTCCTCTAGTGATAATTTCCCTTAGACTTCTGTCTGCTTAATTGACATCTCAACTTTGATGTCCACTAGGATCTCAAAATGAATGTGTCTTCTTGCTATTTTTACCAATTTTTCTTTAGATTATATTAGTTAATTTCTCTTTTCATTGGAAGTCTTGAATTTGACTATGGAATGTATTACTATCTAGCTTGTTCCTTGACAGTTTTCCCTTCTGTGCTTTCCTTGGAAGCCAAACAAAATCCCCACTAGAGGGTGTGCATGTATCAAAAGCCGTTGTAGTAAGAAGAATAAGTACTCTTGGATATATCTGCTGTCTGATTTTGAAAAAAGGTTTTTCATTTTTTTCTACTGTGTTTCACTTTGAAGACCAGGCTGACCTCAAACTTGTGTGATTCTCCCAGCTCTGCCTTCTGAGTACTGGAGCAGAGGAGCGTGCCAACATATATGGCTGTTCTTAGATTTTTCTATTCATTTTTCTTGTGTGTGTGTGTGTGTGTGTGTGTGTGTGTGTGTGTGTGTGTGTGTGTGTGAGTGATGTATGCATGTGTGTGAGGATGCATGAGTCCCATGTGTGTGGAGGCCAGAGGAGAATGCTGAGTGCCCTTTAACCTTTCATCTGTGTATTTCTCCCTCTATTTGGAGCTTCTGTCCTACAGTGAGCCTCAGAGATCCTCCATTCCAGCTCCTTGTAGATTGAAGTTACAGATATGCATGATTGTGCCAGCTTTTTATGTGTGTTCTGGGGAATTGAACTTGATGGTGTTTAGCCTGTGAGGACCTCATGCTTAAGGGCCAACAGTGTTTAACCACCAAGGCATCTACCCAGTCTGGAAGACATTTTTAAGGTTAAACTTATTTTTGTAAAGAGAATTAAAAAATTTCTAAATGGATTGAAATAATACATTTTTAGTCAATATTAAAGTCTAATACAAATAAAATTAGCATAATTATATGTACACCTCTAAACTAAACAAACTCATAGTGTCAGCAAAGGCATTATTTTAAAACATGAAAGATACTTGGTTATATATCATTATATACTCAATTCATTTAAAAATAATTATTGAAGACATAGTATGTGACAGGAATAAGAAAATATTTCTGCCTTTGGGGAGTTCATACCCTAATAAACAGTAATGTAAATATATGAAGCATAATGCAACAGTAGGTGCCATAAGAAAGATCCAGAAAAAGTGGTCTAAAATTCTAGGGAAAATGAGATAGCTCTGGTAACAGGGATTGTCAGAAAGACGAGGACATCTGTATGCTCCAGACTAACTGCTTTTATCACAATTGGGTCTCAAAATGCCTCTACTGACAGACAGGTTTATGTCCTTATCTCTAGGCTGTGTGTTCTGTTTTGAGATACTACTGTATTGCACTGCTGGTAGCCACAGAGTATTTTTGAATACATATAGACAGTAATCCCAGTATAGGTTTACATTGCTAATCTAAAAATCTGAAATCCAAAGTCTCAAAGTTCTTGCTTGCCATTACAAATGGAAAACTCCACAGCTAAAACACAATTCACTTAAAATATTATATAAAATTACTTTCAGCTTATGTTTGTTAGGTAAGTATGGAACACATGAATTTTGTATATATAGTTGGGTTGTATCCTCAAATTTGTTGTTATGTATACACAAATAACTAAAATTTGAAAAATCTGAAATACAAAGAGACATTATCCACCCTTAATACCTGTAAATATTTAGCCACATCATTCAATATGATTATTGAAGCTTTAAAAGAATGCATCAGATATGGCTTCTCTGTCTATATGTATATATATATATATGTATTCCGACACCCAGGCAAAAATTTGAAATAGGAACTATTTCTCATCCCCAAAATGTCAAATAAGGGTACTCGATGTATACTGCATCCATCTAATCTTTTCTTGTCCAATTCTGGGGCAAAGGGACACCAGATTGTTAGTTGATTTGAGTGAGGGAATGGGTATTAAAATGAAAGGCTGGTGTCTGTCTCGATGATATCCAGAGACATTGCACCCCTCAGTAACAACACAAATCGGGGGGAGGGAGGGAACTGGCTACCTCTTATACAATTCATAATCCCCTACTCCATGGACTGATCCAGTATGCCCAAGGAGGAGGATATCCAGTGGATTGGGAACAGAGAAGAGGGAAATGGAGGTACCATCATAAGATTTGATCATACAAGTATCTGAAAGGTAGAAACAATTGGAAAAGTGAAAGTTTAGCCCCATCCAAAGTTAGCTGCAATGGACTTGGGAAATTATTAAAACCCCAGCAGGCACGACATCAGTATTACCTGACTGGCAAACGAGTTTCCAGTGAGCCCTGTGGCACAGGAAGCTTTATTTTATTTTGTCTTGTTAAGTAAATCTTAATTGTCAGAGTGTGCTGGTTTATAGGAAAATAAACTCCTAAGCTTATGTCCCTTGGCTGGACAGTACAGGGTTGCATTTGCATTACTATGATAAAGAATATGCATTTACATGTGTGCCTAGAGGGAAGACAGGCTTATTCAAAGAAAATAACTCATGCTGCAGAACCTGCTACTCATCTGCTGTCCCTAGAGCAGGAGACTATCAGTTAGAAACATGAGAAAAAAAAGACTGTATTCTCAGGTGCCCTCCCTGGCAATTTTATGAGAGTTGTTATAGACAATGAGTCTAGATGAAGATTTGTGTTTTTTTAAAGTCATTTTTAAATTAAAGAAGTAAAAGGGATAAAAACTAAAGGTATGATTTGAGTTACATGCCAACACTTCACTCATCATCTCCAGTATAACTGCCAGAGATGGGAGGCAGGAGGGTAGAAAAAGAAAGCAATTTCTTGATACAAAATTTAAAAATCAAAACAGAAACGAAGAGGAAAATAAATAGCTAATTTAGATGGATAGGTACTTTATGAATATTTTCTGAAGCTATATCCTCAGTTTTCTTTTGTGAAAAAAGTATAAAAAATTTCCATGAGATCTTAGCATTTTTATTAGGATACAATTATTTGTTAGTTAGTGACGGCTAGAGGGAAACTGAAAGAATTCCAGATTGTTCTGTCAGGATCTTAGAATAATGCAATGATAGATGAAACTTAAAGTCAACATAAGCAAGGTAATGCTGCAGAAGCCAAGATTTTCAATAACCATGTTTATGCATTGTGACAGCTTATAAATTAAAAACCTAGCAACTCTTAAGAAACAGACTCAGCCCATCACCAAGGGAAATGTAATAGGGGTGACTGTTTTATAAAAAGGGTCATTTGGGCCGGATGTTATATTGACAATGAAAAGGAAAGTCATTTTGTAATAGCATTTAGTGATTGTCGGGGAGGTTTATATGTAACGCAATTCAAAAGTTGATAAGGGCTGAACATCTTTTTCTTTCTTAAACTTATATGTTTAAATCATGATGCCCAGTGTGATGGCTGTAGGGGGGACTGTTGGGAAGTCATTAGCTATTAGGGGTAGGTCTATCATAAATGAGATTAGTGCTCTCATAAAAGAGACCTTGACTAGAGCTCCATGCTTAGTGAGGGCACACCAAGATGACTGTGAACCAAGAAGCAGAACCCCATCAGTCTCTTGGCGCTTTGATCTTGCACTCCTCAGAATCCAGAAATGTGAGAAGTAAATGCATCTTTTTTTTGTTTTTTTGGTGTGTGTGTGTGTGTGTGTGTGTGTGTGTGTGTGTGTGTGTGTGTAGTTTTGTGTAGTGTGGTGTATGTAACGTGTGTCATATGCCTATGTGTGTGTGCAGATGTGTGCAGGGGCCAGAGGTGAACATTGGCTGTTTCTCATCTCTTCTCATCTCTTATCGAATTTCCTCGAGGCAGGGCCTCTCCCTCAAACGGAAGCTGCTGCCTATCAGCAAGCCCCGGTAAGTCTCTCCTCTCCATCTCCCATCTTGTGGACAGGTGTTACCGATGTAGAGTCATGCTCAGATCTTCTGTGGGTTTTGGAGAGTCAAACTTTGTAGTCTCTGTCGAGGGAGGCCCTATTGATTAAGCAATAAGCACTTTGAGCCATTGAACCATCTCCCCATGCTAAGAAGCGAATGTTTTTATTTAGGGTAGTCTATTATTATTATTAATTATTATTATTATTGTTTTTGCTATAGCATCCTAATTGACTAAAAAAAAAAAAAAACAAGAACCAGAAACTACTATAAAATATAAAGGAGCTAGGTAAGCTAGAAAATGTATCAAGAATAGATTCAAGTAAAAAAAACTATCAATGTCCAAATCTTTTAAGTGTGTGTGTGTGTGTGTGTGTGTGTGTGTGTGTGTGTGTGTGTGTGTGTGTATGCACAAAGGTTCAGAAGCTAGAGAACAACTTTGGGAGTTGTTTTTCTCAGATGCTAAACACCTGTTTTGAGACAAGGTCCTCCTGTCTCTGCTTCCCCAGTGCTGGGGTTACAAATTGTTGTCACCACAAGAGCATTTTAAAATATGGGCTTTGGGGATGAAACACAGGTCCTCATGCTTGCAAGGCAAACATGTTACTTACTGAGTTATCTTCCCAGCCCAGTTTCTAAAATTTGTATAATTCACTCTGGTAGAGTACTTAGAATCAAAGAGAATGTGTATGCTGAACTCATTAGGGGTCACACAAGGAAGAAGATGAGAAAAATCAATATTAATTAAAAAGTTGAAATGCAAAAAGTATATCTTGGGAGATGCAGCACCTTAAGGAATTCTTTTTTAATGGCTCTTTTCAGTTTACTGCACGAAGGAATTATACTAGTCTAAGTTAAAAGTGGACCACTAATAGTTATAATATACAAGCTGTGAGGTTTTAAAACTTATGTCAAAGGACAGAAGGGAAAGTCTACTCATTGTAAGGAAATCCTCATTTGTGCTCCAGAGAGCCACAGCACTTAAAACCCATGAGTCTTCAGCTGGTTGTCCTTAGCCAGTCCAGTCTCTATTAGGAGCAGATGGTCACCCTGTGGCTGAATTACTTCTTCATATTCTGGGTGCTCAATTACAGTGCCATTGCAAGCAAAGTGGTATTTCTTCTTGAGAAAGAAGCATTTCTTCTTAAATGCTTTTGCTAGTTTCTTATTGTAATCATCAGCAATCCCTTGGACAGTAGTAAGGGTCTTCCTGTTTCTCTGTGGAATTCTTTATGGATATAATCCTTAGTGTCAGCAGGAAGCAGGTCATCACTCTTACTGCATCATCAAAGTAGAGGTTCTGGATAGTGGACATATGGTATGATTCCTTTGCCTTGGTGGAAATGGTCTCAGGAGAAGGGGAACAAGGGGGACAGAGTGTCCAGAAGAGAGGTTTGAGAGGGAGGCAGCTGAGTCCAGTTCACTGACTGCACTTAAGGAACTTTAAAGAGACCTAAAGACAATTCTAAACCTCAGCAGCAAACACTGAAGCATTGACTTAGTCACATATAATCCTGTACACATTTAGACTCCCAGTCTCAATTTCCTTCTCTGCATATAGCTAGGTAAACAAATGTTTTTCATATCCTTCTAGCTACAAATTACTATTTTTGTTTGAGACTAAATATAGCTATATATACACTGAAGAAGCTTTCTCCTCTGTGTCCTTAAATATTGACTAACACTGTTTTATGGCCTGGCCACTCTCTTCCATTCTTCTGACTCAGTGCATTGCTTTGCTTGTCTCAGGCAGAGGGGAGACCTGGGTTGTCCATCAGAGTGAAGGAGCTGTGAACACTGGGCAACTGATTAGGAGATTTATTGTCCTCCTATTTTTTAATATAAATTTATTGTCCATAGTGAGTTACATTATTTAGTGGGCAAACCATGAGTTGTTATCCCAAATTCTCCAATTCCCCCCTCCCCCTCCCTGATCAGTTGGATATCCTCCTCCGTGGGCTGTCTGTATTAGTCCTTGTGGCAAGGGATCCTGGATATCCTAGTACTCAGCCTGGTCTTTGTCCTCCTATTTTTAAATGTATTGAGGAAGGACTATAGAGATAGTAATTATATAAGCCTGTGTTTGAAATATAATTATTAGTTACCAGTTGATTGCAAAAGTAACTCTTATCTGCAAAAGAAGGGCTAGTGCCCGCCTTGAAGAAGCAGAGTGTAGTTCAGCACTGAGATATTTAGCAGGCTTTGTTTCTTTTCTTTATTATCTGTTGGGACCTAACTAAAACAGAAAACATATTTGATTATTTTTGGAGTCGTACACTGAAAAAAGAAATCACTGCTGGATTCCAATAAAAATGTTAAATAAAATGGAATGAAGCAAAGTCTCACGAATAATAAAAATCAGTCACTCTTGACAGTTTGAATACCAAAGGGGATTCTGGCTATGGGTAGTAAATCAACATACACCTCCAGGAATTTTCTGCAACACATAACTGGTCATCTCTTTGCTTAAGTACAAGTTTCCAGAATGTTATGGGAAAATTAACCTTCTTTTCAACATAGTGGGTTTTGAAGTCTGAGCCTATTTTCAAGCACCAAGGCCTGGTTCTAGCCGCCTGGGAAGTTAGTCAAAGGGACAAACTTGCCCTGGAAGCCCATGTTCAGTCCCCAGCATCCTCTTGCTGCCAGGGTCTAGGACATCCCCAGCATCCCTCCCTGGCCTTTTATTTTTTCTTCTTTTCTTCCTATTTCTCTGAGTTCCCACTCTCACCCCATGTGGCTGCTTTTTTTTTTTTTTTTCTTTCCCATCTTCGCTTTCTCCCATAAGTGGTCAAAATGGGAAACGGAAGTATCTATTTGTTGCTTGGGGTAGTGCTCCAAAAGGCTTTTTTTTTTTTTAATTAAAGGGAAAAATAATTCCCTCCTTCGCTTTGCGGTGGGTCTGAACGTCCGCTGATCCCTGGTCCTCCCCCAAGCTCCCCGGAGCTGGTCACTTGCAGGGGGAGCAGGTCAGGGTCTGCGGGAGGGCTATGCAGCCCGGCGAGCCCCGGGGCGCGGGGTCCGCCCCCGGCACGGAGCGCAGCGGAGCGGACGCGCGGCGGCCGAGCCCGGGAAGCCCGCGGAGCGCGCGGGGCGCGGGCAGCGGCCGGAGGCGGCGGCGGGGACGCGGCGCGGCTGCCGCAGGGGAGCGGCGGCGGCGGGCGCGAGGGGCGGGGCGCTCTCCGCAACTTGTGCCGCCGCCGCCCGCCCGGCCGGCCGGCCGCGCTCTCGGCCGAGCCGCTCGGTTCTGCGGGCCGCGGTGCGGGTCCGGCCGGGTCGCCCCCGCGCCCCCGCGTCCCCCCCGCCTGCCCGGGACGTGCGCGGGTCGGCGAGCCCCGGAGCCCAGCGCCCTCCAGCGGCCGAGCGCGGGCTCCCCCTCCATGGCCGGACCCGGCGCCGCCGAGCCGGCGAGGTGAAGCCCCGGGGGTCCCCGGGCGGGCGATCGCGCGGGCAAGCCGGAGCGCGCGGCTAGGGGGGCGCCCGGCTCCATGGACAGCGGCCCACGGCGGCGGCGCGATGATGGACGTTAACAGCAGCGGCCGCCCCGACCTGTACGGCCACCTCCGCTCCTTCATCCTGCCGGAGCTGGGGCGCGGGCTGCCGGACCTGAGCCCCGACGGAGGCGCAGACCCCGCTCCCGGCTCCTGGGCTCCGCACCTGCTGAGCGGCGTGTCCGAGGGCACCGCCAGCCCCGCGCCCACCTGGGACGCGCCCCCGGACAATGTGTCGGGCTGCGGGGAGCAGATCAACTACGGCAGAGCCGAGAAAGTTGTGATCGGGTCCATCCTGACGCTCATCACGCTGCTGACGATCGCGGGCAACTGCCTGGTGGTGATCTCCGTGTGCTTCGTCAAGAAGCTCCGCCAGCCCTCCAACTACCTGATCGTGTCCCTGGCGCTGGCCGACCTCTCCGTGGCCGTGGCGGTCATGCCCTTCGTCAGCGTCACCGACCTCATCGGGGGCAAGTGGATCTTCGGCCACTTCTTCTGCAACGTCTTCATCGCCATGGATGTCATGTGCTGCACGGCCTCGATCATGACCCTGTGCGTGATCAGCATCGACAGGTAAGGGCCGGGGCCGCTCCGTCCGCTCCGCGTCGTCCCAGGCTCCTAGCCTGCGCGCTAGGCTGTCCTCGGAGGATCGAACCAGACTTCGCTGAGCTTAACACACAACCCCGCACGCATCACCCCTACACAAACTGAGCAACTTCCGTGACAGCATTAGTTATACACACCTTTCGGAGAGAGCCCGAAATGTTCTGGTTTTTCTGTGATGACGATTTTCAGACCAAAGTTAAAGAGTATTTTAAGCACTAGAAATTCCACCAGGGGGTCCCTTTGCTTGGTTTTTGGAAGGAATGGATTTGATGCTCTCTGGTTTGACAAACCTTTTACAGTGAGCCAAAGAAGTCATTTCTTCCAAATCAGCGTGTGTGTGTGGGGGGGGAGAAAGGGGCTGGGTGGGGTGGGGGCAAGGCACCTTGCCCCCCCAGATTTAGGAGCTACTTTGTAGGCCCAATAGAGGTGCTTGTATGGTTCCAGCATTGGGGGCCTGCATATCCTTAAGGCTGCACTCTTATGAATGCTAATTCTGAATCTCGTTCTTGTGGAAGTCTGGTTTCAGTGTTTGGCAACGCTGTCCGTTTACTGACGGAAGCTTTACCCCTGTCTTAAAGGTTGGTTCTAGCTTTCGTCATATCCCTTGGGAACCCCATCCTGAGAACTCCCTCAATAGAGTAATTGAAACAGAGGCTGGCCATCTGTCAGGGATGGATGCTGGGTATGTGTGGGGGATTGCTGCTTTGTCCCCCACCCCAGAGTTTCTGCAGACTAAGATTTCTGAGAGGAGGCTCTTCTTTGGCCCTAAACATGCAATTGACAACTTCATTTGAAATTCAGATATTAAACCTCAATAGTCACACTCATAATTCTGCTGGTGTTTTCAAACCAGCTCAGGACCAGCATCCCCTTGTGTCTAATGATACTGAGAAATAGTTGCTTATTTTCTTCGTGGACCTGCAGAACCTTGGAATGTGTAGATCTTTCAACCTAGGAAAAATAATTGATACCTTCACGAGTAAAACGACAGTGCCTTGAAGGATGGACTAGCATGGAACTGAGATTTTCCTTTGTGTCCCTCCTTGAAAACACTGCTATTTGTGGTTTGTTGATATTTGACATGTTCAGCTATTTTTCTGCTTGACCAGGGTTTACAATTACTGAATAAAGGGAACGAGAGAAAAGGAGTGTTTTCAAGAAAAAGAAATACATTGCACTTGCATTTAATCAGTGGTTTAAATTTTTTTAAAAAAACAATGATCCTGTCATTTTATACGCCATGACAGGAGCTTCTGATGGCAAACAAGGAGTTATTTTAAGAGGGGAGCTTGAACTGCATATGGGCAAGTATTGGCAGCAAACTTGGCAGCTGAAGTTCTGAATTACTGTAGTTAAGAATGATAAAACCATATGCATTAACAGTCTGGCTATGGCAACGGGAATTAGGGGAGTGCATTCAATATACATGACAAATATATGCATGAATTACAAGCAATGACATCTGACTGCTCAGCCAACGCAGCACTTCTCCTCCTATGAATGGAGTCCTGTACGTGCCACTCCGTGTAATAAAACAAATATCAATCTATCCTTCTTTATTCTGGCATAGTGATACATGCACAACACATGGTACTAACTTGTCTCTGAAGACAGCCAGTGCTTCCAGAGATGGCTCTGTGATTCTCACACTGGAGCTGGAGCCAAGTGGTGCACACGTGGTTAGGCACCAGCAGGAATGTCCTGCCTCCAGAGCGCAGGCTAATTCTTCTTGCTGAGAGCTTCTAATTTCCTCTTTAGCCATATTCTTCTGATTAGTACCAGTTATAGACATGTATTTGCTATTACAGATTGGTTTTGAGGCTGAACTTCAAGTTGTTGGTTGCATATTTCAGGGTCAAAGACTAGCTTCACCTCAAGTGCAAGGATATAGACATATGTTCTCTTGTTTCTTTGAGAATTACTCCATTGACGGATTCTGCCTAAGCAAAATTTTAGAAGCTCAGCACATCGTTTCTTTAGATAAAATGATGAATTGTTAAAATCTGATGAAACATTGATTTCTTCTGACATGCAAAACTAGACATGAGAAAAAGGAAAAGGCATTTGATATCTAAGGGGAATTATCTCTGAAAGAGTATTTTCTTCAATTCTAATGTGAAACATGCCAGTGATAGATAGAAAGTGTGCTATGAAAATATGAAACAGGTGCTGGGGAGATGGCTCAGCAGTTAAGGGTGCTTCCTTTCAAAACCTGCTGGCCTGGTTCAATTCCCCAGTATCCACATAAAGCCAGATGCACAAAGTGGCACATGCATCTAGAATTCCTTTGCAGTGAGTGTGTCCAGACTCTGTCACTCTTAAATAAACAAATAATTTCAAAAAGAAAATATGAAACAATTTACTGTTTAATTATTTCTCTGTTCATTTCCTCTTGAGTCCCTCATTCAGGTCACATTGTACTTTGTGCTGTTCTGAAATAATAATAAAGAAAAACAAAACAATCTTCTTACTTCTGAGCTCATTCTGTGATATTGCAGACTTGGGTATCTGTTGGGCAAGTTACCTAGCCAGAATGAACCTTCAGACTTTCTTAACCATACCAGACCATGTTGAGATGCCTTCCCAGCTGTTTCTCATGCAAAGCTGCATTGTTCTTCACAACAGCCTCAGAAGTTTGCCTATCCCCCATTCCAAGAATGATTCAAGCTCATTGACAGTGTGGCAGCCATTACATGGAAACTGCCTTATCTTCTCCTACCCCAAAGACAATCTTCTTTGCATCTGTACCTTTTATAAAGATTCCCTGCAGTTAGGAAGCAAGAAGACATTATGTCCTCGCAAGGCCAAACCATTTGGAAGTTACTTCCATCCCTTCACCTTCTCCAGGGTTTGATTACTTATTAATCCTTCTCTGGTCTTTCTTCTCTGGTAGGTCAAGGCCAGTCTTCTAGAGGCAAGGGCCTTAACCGCTGAGCCATCTCTCCAGCCCCAGGTTTTCTTTGATGTCTATTTTTATCAGTTTTTCTGTGATGTATCTAGGACTGGCAGCAATGATCAGATTCTGTTATTTTTTTTTTTTTAACTGGTAACACTGCCTGGAATTCTTAGTAATTTTTGCATTTGCAACATTGATATCTTTGCTCAATTTACTTCTATTTCTTTCAACTGGGTTCAACTCTATCTCACCTATGCCTTGAAAATATACATGTTTTATGTTCTCTTAACTCTTAAACAGTTTTGATTGAACTTTTTCTATTGTGCTTCAGGTTTTTTTTTTTTTTTTGAATGCTGCAGCCCAGGCTGGCCTCGAACTCCTGATCCTCTTGCCTTTCCCTCTTTAGCCATGGCCCCAGCACAACCAGCTGTGCTTCAGTGTTTCAAAAACTTTTTACTCTCTTTCCAACTCTGATAATTTTTTCTGCTCTATTTAATTTATTGTTCAATATTAAAAGAAATATATGGAGTGCTTAATTTTAGTAATTGCATTTATAATTTCTGGCAATACCATTTGATCTCTTTTGTTCTAATTTCCTGGTTAAATTATCTACCTCTTTAGAGAATACCTCTCCATCTTGCTGTATTATTCACTGTACATTATTCATAGTTTTTTTGGCTACTAACTCCAGTTTCTGAATTACTTGTGTTTTCTTTTTGTGATCTGTGTTTTTCCAACTCTGAGTTTTTGGTCTTTGTCTTGATATATCTGGTGAATTTTGATTATGGATTCAGAATTTTTTTAAAAAAATATTTTTATTCATTTTTGAGATACAGAGAAAAAGGGAGGAAGGGGGATGGGAGGGAAGGGAAGAAGAGAGAGAGAGAGAAAGAGAGAGAGAGATAGAATAAGAATGAGAATGGGCATGCACCAGGGCCTCTTGCCACACTGTAAATGAACTCTAGCCGCTTGGGCTACTTTGTATGTCTGGCTATATGTGGGTACTGGGAAACTGAACCTGGGCCATCAGGGTTTGCAAGCAAATGCCTTTACTACTGAGCCATCTCTCTCACCTCAGACTCCGCATTTTTATGCTATGTGTGAATCTTGTGGATGATAATATTTTCTTCCAGAGAAACAGCTGCTGTGCAGGCATGTTGTGGGGTTAATTCTTTTAATTCAGTAGGGGGTTGAACTGAATATTACTTTTCTTACTGCTGTCATCTAATACCTGACAAGAAGCAAATTAAGGGAGGAAGTTGATTTTGGCTTATAGTTTCAGGGACTGTAGTCCGTCTTGACGAGGAAGGAATGGTGTCAGGAGCATGAATGGCTGGTCATATTGCACCTGCAGTCAGGAAGCAGACAAATGAATGCTTATGGTCAGCTCACTTTCCCCTTTTTGTTCAGTCTAGGACCATCACCCATGGGACAGTGCTACCAATGGCGGGTCTTCCTTATTCAGTTGCATCTCTTCTGAGACTCTTAACTACAAATCCTTGTAAAATCAAAAGCTAAGTTACATATTACCAAAATACAATGGCACAGAATAAACATTCTAGTTCCAAAAGAAATAGCAAGGAAAGACCAGACCAAAACTAGACTGAAACCCGGCATGGCACATATGAAACCCTTTAACTCCATAGTTGGCATCTGGGGCTTATGATGGAATCATCTGAGCTCCAATAACCTTGGGCAGCCCTGCCTTTCCAGCTTTCGGGCCTGAACAATAAATACTCATCCTGTCACGAAGAAGCTTTACTCCATGTCTGTGGCTTACCTTGGCAGATGTCCAGTGGAGCTGGCATCTCCAACATTGTAGGATCTCTATTGTAACAGGCTTCACACAGTGGCCTCTCATGATCTCCTTGCAGGGCATCTGACTCGTCCACACACATTGTTTGGCCTCAGTGGCTTTCTGGAACCTTAGGGAAAGCCTTCATGACCCTTTTACTCTTACATCTTTCATGCCTGTAAAACCAGGCATGGATGATGCAACCTAGTCCAGTAGCTGGCTTGAGATAAAGCCTGGTCCTCTTGGAACACAGTTATAATACCTCTGCATGCCTTCAAGATTGACCCTGGGAAAATACTTCCCTACTGGACATTTTGGAGCAGGCAGCCCTTTTAACAGCACCACTCTCTGTTCTGCCTCTTTCCTTTCAAATGTGTTTATATTGTTATAAACTAGAGTCTTGCATGGTGGGGGAGGTGTCTTACTTTCAGAGTTAACCCAGTGCAGAACAAGAGGTTTCTCTTTAGTGGTGGTCACCTTTTTTAACAATTACAGATGCTTTGTCCACACCCTCTTGCCTACAAATTTTAATTCTCTCATGTTCCTTTCTTCATCAATTCAAACACTTTCCATAGTTTTCTGCTTCCCTTGCTGCTTTCTCTCACTGTATACTGGAGAAGACACTAAGTAGGGCCACAGTCTGTATGCTACTCTGACTTGAAATTTCCTCTGCCTGATAAACTAGTCCATTATTTTTAAATTCAGTGCCACCCAAGTTCTCAGGACACGAACAGAATGTAGCCAGATTCTTTGTCAGAATATAACACAAATGGCCTCAATCTCAGTTACTGAGAGAGTCCCCATACTCCCCTCTTAAAATATCATGAGCCAGGCCTCTACTGTCTGCATTCATCTTATCTTCCAGACTCCCACAAGAATGGCCTGTTGAACTCTGCATACAGACAGCCTGGTAGGGGTCCTCTAGCCTGTAGTTCCATATTCTTCTGCATCCCTCCTATAAACTTGTTCCATAGGCTTAAGAACCACAGGTCAGGTTTGTCACAGCAGGGGCCCCCAGTCTTGGTACCAGTTTTCTGTATTAGTTGCTTATCTTGTTGTGTCCAATACCTGCTTGACAAGAAGCAAGTTAAGGGAGAAAGGATTTATTTTGGTTGACAGTTTGATGGGCTATAACCCATCATGACAGAGAAGTCATGGCCGTGGTTGCATAAGGCAGCTACTTCTGTTGACTTTGCAGTCAGGAGGCAGTGTGAGATGACTGCTGGTGCTCAGCTCATTTTCTCCTTTTTATTCAGTCTGGAACTCCAGCTTGTGGGATGGTGCTGTTCCTTGCTCAGAATGGGTCTTCCCTCTTCAATTAAACCTTTCTGGAAACACCTTCATTGACATATCCAGAGGTGTGTTTCCATGGTGATTCTAAATCCAATCAAGTTGACAAGAGGATTAACCACCACAAGCTGTCCCTGTGTAAGCTGTGCTTTATTTTTGACAAGTGCTGTCACTGGCAGATGCCTTTTTGGATACAGCTTTTTCTGGATGTCACCTAAGAGCCTGCGGGGTGTTCTAAGTGACTTCTCCCTCTAGCTAGCTTATAAATCTAATTTCTCTTTCTTCAGAGCAGTGAGCCTATCAAAAACTCCCACTGAAACTTTTAGTCTTAGAGCTTCATGGCTTCTGAGCCTCCTGCCCTACAGTTTCAGAACTTAACTGTTTTGAGTGTCAGAATGCCAGACAAGTGCTTGCCTGCTCTTGAACTCCTTTCTCACTGCAATCTTGGCTTCTTAGGCTTCTCATTTTTGTCTCAAAATTATCAAAAGCTCTTCTGGTGTTTTTGACTCTTAATAGCAGCTCCCTGCTTAGGCTCTTGCCTGGATCCTCAACCCTTTATTCTTAATCAAGTTTTGGCTAGTGACCCAAGGGAATTTTGGCTGTGGAATTTCTGCTTACCTGTCTGTCGTTTCTAGGATTTTTGTCTGCTTAAGTCTTCGTTGTTTCAGTGACTCAATGATGCTACAAGAAGGTGTATATACATGCCAGCATGTGTGTATATTTGAGTGATATCCAGAATTTATAGTTGTTTTAAGTGGAAACATTGGTTTGAAGCATCAGAACCCCACTTTATAGCTAGAAGTGAATGTGTCCCTGAAATAGTTTAAACATAGATATAGAAATATCATCATGTAAATTTCCTGCTTAAAAAAACACCTTCATTAGCTTTTTATTTCAACTGGAATAAAATTGAATCTCTTTGGTGCTTTGACAAGGTCCTTGATTTGCCCTCATCTCATTCCTCAATGTCTCACTAAATGTTTTGTCTTTATCTCTGCATGCTGGCCACTTGGACTGTTCTTGTTTTCTCTCTCATGCCAAATGCTTTTCTGCATCAACCCACCCCATGAAACACCATCAGCTAAGATTCAGTCCAATGCTGCATGACAGTGTCTCAGTCAGCACTGGGCTGCACATACAATACAATGGAGTCTCATAATCATATTATCTAATGTTGTGACCATCTTGGTTGGAGTGATGATGGAGCTTCACAGTCCCTATTGTTAAGTAGTATTTAACTGTTTGTGATGTTGATTTCATGTTTGAAGATTTTTTGTGTCTTTTTTTTTTTTTGAGACAGGGTCTGGAAGCATAGTCCAGGTTGGCCTGGAACTTGCTATGTAGTCCAGTCTGGTCTTGAAGTTATGATCATCTCTGCCCCAGCCTCTTAACTACTGGGATTGCAAATATATACCACCATTCCCAATAATAGTTGATTTTTTTTATCCCAAGTTGGAAAGTTTAAAAAATGTTTAACCTTCTAGATGGGCACTGATTAAATTGTCTGAAAAATACTAAGAGTCAATAAGAATGCAGAGAGTAATGGGAACTTTCATACATTGTTAATGGGAATGTAAATTGTGAATCATTCTGAACATATTTTGGTGTTGTCATGCATTGTTGGAGACACGTATACCTCATGCTTCTGTTATTTTACTAGTAGATATGTAAAAGAGAGACTCTTTATAAGATGTATATGTGTGTGTGTTATGTACATGCATGTGTGTATGTGCATTTATATATGTGTAGGCTCATGGGTGTTGATGCATGTGGAGGTCACAATCTGACTTTAGTTTTCCTCTATCACTTCTCATTTTTATTTTCTGAGGGAAAGTCTTTCAGTTGAACCAGAGCTTTCTGATTGGGCTAGTCTAGCTATCCAGCTTGCCCAGGAGACTCTTCTCTTGAGTACTAGGATTACAGGTCACACCCATCTGGCATGTACATGCGTGCTGGGTCCAAACTCCTCATACTCACACTTGTGCAGCTGGGATTTTATCCACTGAGCCATCTCCACAGTGCTTCAGAGAGACTTGTCTACTAAAGGCATTCTACAGGAATATTTAAAATATTCACCCAGTCACACCCAGCAAACGGAGTAGTACATATCTATGTGAATGATAGAATAGGGAAGTAAAATGTGGTATATTCATGCAATGAATTAACTCATTCAAACTAGAGTATTCACAGAAGTACTTGGAGAGCTTATTTAAACACGAAATGTTGATGTATTTAAATCAAATTTCAGATGTGACATCATTTTATCGACCAATGCTTTAAGGTCACATACTTAATGCTTACCTGAAGCAATTAAGTACAAAAGAAAACTTGTGATTCTGTCCACAGAAAACACTGAAATAGACAATACTGTGAGATATGGATGTAAGTGGTAATATGCAGAGGGAAGAAAATATAGTGCATGTGAACAAGAACAATTAGTGTTTCTAAGTGGGAAGGAGATTGTGATCAGAGAGATGTGCTTTTGAGGTGGTATGATGCTTTATTTCTAGATTGGAGTGGCAATTAGGGTTCACTTTAACAATTATTGTTAAAACATCCACCTATTCTTTAGGCATTTCCTGACATTAGTATTTTGTTTTGGAGCAATAGAGACACACATATTTATTTGATGACATCTTGTGAAGAGTGTTGGGATCTATATGAGATATATGATTAATCTGAGCAGTGAGGTTATTGTTTAAATACGTTGTGCTCAGCTTCATGTGTGAGGGCAGGGGTCATCTTCAGGTTGTTCACAGTTACAGGAACATATCTGGCTTATTTCCAGGAACCATAATGTTTAGTTCTGGCTGGTGTCTGGCTAAAGTCTTGCTTCCTTGCCAGGTACTATGACTCATTGCCTTCGATGATCTGAGTTCTGCCTTTTGGCTGAGTGAGATCCGCTGTGATCAGCAGTGCGGGGCATTCTGGCTTCTCAGGATCACCTGTCTTTTTGAAGGAAGTCATCCTTGCTCATATCTAAAATTAATTTGCAGCTTGTAAATACATTTTAAGAATTGACAGAATCCTAGCTTTGCTAAGAGAAGATGAGAGGCAGAGAAGAAACAGATCCCCTGGTGTGTTCTTTTGGGAGATGACACTTCCCACCAGAAACTTGAAACTTAATTTTTAGGTTAACTAACCAGAATGCTTGATTTTTCGGAGACCACTTCCACACATGAAATCTGCTCTTGTCTTTGCTACAGGTAACCTACATTGTAAGGTTAACCTTACTATTGCCATGTGCTACTCGAGGAGTTTGTGGTTCAGAGAGCAGAAGTTACTTGTCTAAGAATATGTAGTTTATATAGCTGGAACTATGTTCAAACTTACTCAAGCACTATGTATTTATTAATATATGTGAATTTATTTATGGAAAATAAAAAAGGTTGAGACATGGACTATGATGGAGGTAAATCCTCTCTTAGATCACAAAAGAATGTAGAGTTGATTGGTTATGAAAATGACAGGAAGTGACCCAAGCAAGGGAAAAGCACATTTGAAAACCTTGGAGGCTTGTGAGTGAAGAGAGAGAGAGAGAGAGAGAGAGAGAGAGAGAGAGAGAGAGAGAGAGAGAGAGAGAGAGAGAGAGAGAAAATAGAGAGGTCCTCTGTGGAAGGGAATAGCATGGGAGAAGCCCAGTCAGTAAGACTTTTACCTTCCCTTTCTTCTTTAGTTATGGAAATTCCTGTTTCTGATGGGTATATGGTTGCCCAGAATTAAGACTACATTTCTTAGCTTCCCTTAGAGCTAGATGTTATCATGTTATACATTTTTATCTAAGTAATGTTAATAGAAATATAATGTTTTAACTTTATGCTATACTATACAGGCCACCCTAAGATACAGTGTTTTAACTTTATGCTATTTTTTTTTCAAGGTGATTGGTGAGTGTGAGCCTGTGGTCCCCATAGGCCCAGGTGCTTTGGATATTTCATCCCCAGCTCATTACAGTTTGGGAAATGAAGCCTTGCTGGAGGAGTGTGTGACTGGGGGCAGACCTTGAGGTTTATTTTCCAGCTCATTGGGTATTTAAAGGTAGCTCTTTTGGATCGCCTGCACCCAGGTGTATGACAAGATGTGAGTGGGCTTCCTTCTGATGCCATATTTTCCTCACCATGATGAAACTCCCCCTTGAACCTTGAGTCTGAAGTGAACCTTTTCCTCCCATAAGCTGCTTCTGGTTGGGTGTTTTGTTCCAGCAACAAGAAGGTAACCACAACAGAACTCTTTGTCTCTTTCTTTATAATCTTCCTTTTCTTTTCTGCCTTCTTATTTCCTGGAACATAATCATGGTGATTAGAGGTCTGGTGATGTTGATCAAGAGTCATCTTTGGGGGGCTGGAGAGATGACTCAGCAGTTAAAGGTGCTTGCTTGCAAAGCCTGATGGCCTGGGATCAAAGCCCCAGTGTCCACATAAAGCCAAACACACAAAGTGGCAATGTGCACAAAGTGGCACACGCATCTAGAGTTCATTGTCAGTGGCAAGAGACCCTGGCACACCCATTCATTTTCTCTCTTTCTCTGCTTGAAAACAAATGAACAAACAAACAAATAAAGAATCATTCTTGGGAACAAAGACCAGTGTGCCTGAAGTATCCCCACCCTGATTTTTTGTTCTCATCCCAATAATGGCATGGTTTTACATGTAGGTGCATTGCTAGACATTTGAGTGTTTTTTAAAAATATTCTACACCAAACAGTCCACTTTCACCAACCATTCACCAAGTCCTGATGATTATCTCTTCATTCCAACCTCCATTTCAACCCAGCTTCCTAGCACCTTTCTGTTGGACCACTCAGAGTCTCCTCACCAAGGTCTTCCTGCTTCTAATTTGACCCATATGAATTCAGAAATTCAAGATACACAACTCTGGCTACATATGAAAGTCATCTGGGTAACCTGAAAAAATTCCCATCCTTG
>PVHP010022920.1:0-27885 GCA_004024765.1 Zapus hudsonius
TGTGGAAAGCAGCGTGGAGGTTCCTTGAGCCAGCTGAAAATGGATTTACCATATGACCCAGATATACCACTCCTTGGCATATATCCTAGTGACTCTAGTCACTACTCTAGAGACACTTGCTCTTCCATGTTTATTGTGGCTCTATTTACAATAGCTAGGAAATTGAACCAGCCTAGATGTCCCTCATCTGATGAATGGACAATGAAGATGTGGTTCATTTATACAATGGAGTGCTATTCAGTGGTAAAGAAAAAAATATGAAATTTGCAGGGAAATGGATGGATCTAGAAAGGATCATACCAAGAGAGGTAACTCAGGCCCAGAAAGCCAAATGCTGCATTTCTCCCTCATATAATGGCACAGCCAGTAGCCATAGACTGTTAGAAAAACTTCAGTACCAAGTATGGGATATCCCCAGTGAATTGTTGGCCAGGGAGTTCCTGAGGCCTCCAAAACATTACAGACCTTTGCCAAGGCTCTTGGTTGCCCACCAGAATGAGATGGTAAGACCCTACTGCTGAAGATCACATATGCTTGGGCCGAAGGTCACTGAGAAATCAAGCTGGAGCTGCGCCTGAAACCTTCTCCCTGTTAACCAGCTGACAGAAGGCTGGATAAAGCTAGGGCTGCAGCCCTATGGGAGAGAGAAGTCATCAATGGTGGTGAACAGCAGTGGACTTTGCAAGCCTTAAGATGGGCTAGCCAAGCAAAATGTGCCAACTGGAGCAATAGTGGCGTGTCTGTTCTGGGGAAAATCAATTGCTCTCTAATTGGACTGGAGGCCCGCTCCATAGAAGGGAATACATGAATGGTATTGAAGACCTAGTCAAAAGTCTATGGTGGGGGAGGTCATGAGCCTGCTGTTGTCTGGCTAAACGTATATATTAGCCTTACCAGACTGCCTTACAAGCACTTTAAAAAAATGAGCATACCCATACAGTAACACTACTCTCACTTTTGGCTAGAGAAGCTTCTCTTTTTCAGATGATGGTGACCACTGGGAGAACTCAAAAGTCACAAAAGACAAAAGTGCTGAGAAGATATGACAGAGGAGTGTTCAGCACTGGGACATTTCTATCACACTTCCCAAGGCTCGGGGTCTATTGAGGAAGATTGTGAGAGCCAAGAGAAGGATAGGACTGCTTATAATGCAAACTTCCAGACACAAAGTGGCCTTGAGGGCTGGAGAGATGGCTTAGCGGTTAAGGCATTTGCCTGCTAAGCAGAAGGACCCGAGTTCAGCCCCCCCAGTTCCCACATAAAGCCAGATTCACAAGGTGGCACATGTATCTGGAGTTTGTTTGCAGTGACTGGACGCCCTGGTGCGCTCTCTCTCTCTCTCTCTCTCTCTCTCTCTCTCTCTCTCTCTCTCTCTCTGCCTCTTTCTCTCTCTCACTCTCTCAAATAAATAAATAAATTTTTTTTAAAAGGGAAGAGATATGAGGAAAGGTGGGGAGGGAATTGTAATGGTTTATGGTCTATAATTATGGAAGCTATCAAAAAGTTTCTTTTTTTTTAAGATGAAGTTAGGGCTGGAGAGATGACTTAGCATTTAAGGCACTTGCCTGCAAAGCCTAACAACCCAGGTTTAATTCCCTAGTACCCATGTAAAGCCAGATGCACAAAGTGACGCATACATTAGAAGTTCATTTGCAGCAGGTAGAGGCCCTAGCATGCCCCTTCTCTCGGTCTCTCTTTCTCTGCTTGCAAATAAATATAATGATAATAATAATATAAAAGTTGACGTTAGAGGGACTTGGGACATGGTTCAGTAGTTAAGGGCACTTGCTTGCAAGACCTGTCAGCCCAGGTTCAGTTCCCCAGTACCACATAAAGCTACCTGTACCTGTGGCAGTAAAAGGTTCTTTCTCAGAAGGTAGAACACAGACACCTTGAGGTTGCCCTCTGACCTCCACATGTCTACCTGTGCGCATATACAAAATAATTAATTTTTCAAAGATGAAATTGGAATTTACGTTTCTAAGGTAGGAAGAGGGGAGACTCACCAGATAACTTGGGAGGATACTGCAGGTAATAACCCACTCAGAAGTTTCTCAGTTAGAAAACCCAGAGGTCCCAAAGTTCATCAAGAAAAAGCTAATGTTTTTCTTGTTTGTTTTCATATCATCTCCACGAATCCCAAAGAATGTGTGCTGCACAGTAGAACACACATCCAAGCACCCAGACAACCCTGTTGTGTGGGATTAAAATAACCTTATAAATCACTTAAAATGCGGCTGTGTGGATAAGAGCTTACACACCCAGCTGCTGCAAGTCACTACAGGAGGCTGAAGACAGAACCCAATCCCCTTCCCAGAGGCCCACCCTCACTCACTGCTCACTGTCCCCTGTGCTTGCAGAAGGCCTCAGCGGGTCCTGGAAGGAGGGGGCGCCGTCCAGCAGCAGCAGCAGCGGCTACTGGAGCTGGAGTGCTCCCAGCGACCAGTCCAACCCATCCACACCGTCACCACCACTGTCGGCAGACAGCTTCAAGCCCTTCCGCAGCCCCGCACTGCCCGATGATGGCATCGATGAGGCAGAGGCCAGCAACCTCCTTTTTGATGAGCCCATCCCCAGGAAGAGAAAGGTGGGTGGTGACTCCAGGGCTGGTGCTGTGTGTCCGTGTCTTGAGAACAAACACTACCACTCTTTAGTAGTCGTTGAACTTTACAGAATAATTGTCCTGCTCAAAGACCAGTAAAAATTACCAAAATAGCCATATGTCTTACCCCTCGTGCAGTTCCATTCTCTATTGATTCAGTGTCAGCCAGCCTTATGAGTATTATTGGAACTTAGAAAATTGGACTTAAAACTTCCTGTGGTAATTCACTAACTCATTCTCATTGTGGCACTGAACTTTCTCATATGTAAAATATAGTCAATATTTTTTCTCTTTTCTGCTTCAGTCAACCTGGAAGGGTTTGTTGGAAGAATATTTTATATCTCATTTTTATACAACTAGATATGAAATAAACTTGAAAGTTGATGTATGTATATACCTTCATAGCAAAAATTATGCTTACTAAACAAAATGAGGAGAGCTAATTCATGGATTTAATCAAATAATTGATTACACTTTTATTGAGTCCTCATAGTAGTCCTGTAATATTATTATTTGGGAACTGAGGATGAGGGACAGCCTACTTTAACAAACCCCTGGTAGAGTTGGCCAGAGACAACAAACTCACAGGCTTTTCATTGTCTTCAAGTGTGTTTGGTCTCTTGACCTCTCAGGTTTACAGAAGTATTTCTGTTTCATAGGTTACAGCCATGCTCAAACCATTATTTTGAAAACCATCATGTAAAAATATGCAACTGTGATTTTATACATTGACTTTTAAATTTTGTATGGGTTTCTTCATTCTTACTATTTCTAAACAAACCTCCAAATGAAGGTGTGAAGAACTTACCTGAGTCCCATCTGAGAGGAAAACTAGAGATGGCATTGCTCCAGTGCCCTCCCTCCCACCTCTGAGCATCACTCAGCATGTGCAACAGTGAGGAGGTACAGGTGCTCGTCTGGGAACAAATGCCTATGAGATAGGCCCAACCCTTTGCCCAGGAATGAGGGCATTGGCATAGTGTCCTGTCCTGTCCTTTCCCAGAGACAGTGGCCATCCTGCAGGGGGGTTTTGTTGTTCTGGCCAGCAGTGTCTGCCCAGGAGCTACTGGGTCTCTCTTGACCAGTCAGGGAGAGAGTTGACACTTGTACCCAGGAAAACAGCACGGACCTGCCCTTGACTGCTACTTCAGGCCATTGTGAGTGTGTGGTCCTCACTGTCCTCAGAGTGGCCAGTGTTGTGGCACAAGGCACCTCCAGGGCTTCCCGGGCGTGTTGCTGAACACCTGTCATAGGTAGGTTTCTAATGTGACTGCCAAGCCAAGTTCAGACAGATGGTCTGGAAGGGTTGCTTAAATTAGAGAACAATTTCATCACCAAAGGAAAATAAAACCAATGGGGGTAGGGAAATGGCTCAGCAGAAAAGGGCACTTTACCATGCAAGTATGAGGGTCTAATTCACCCTGAGTTTGATTCCCCAACACTCACATAAACAGCTGGGCATGCATATCATTAGCCCCAGTCCTGTGGGGAACAGAGGTCCTAGAATTACCAGGGCTCACTAGTCAGAAAGTCTGACCAATAAACAGCAGCTACAGGCTTATGAGAGACTCTATCTCAAGGAAACATGCAGATGTTCTCCTATGGCCTCTATACACATGTGCACAAGGCATGCGCACCTGCACACACCTGTGCATATACCACATACACATCACATCACACCACACCGAATGCCTTACACACACGAAAAGAGAAAACTGCCACTTATTTGAAAGGGGTTATTTAAGAACTTTCTAGAAAAGATTTCTTCCAAACTGCAGGTCTTAACCCACAACTGGGCTGTAAATCAATTCACTGAGTGATGAACATCACTCTTCATTTAATAGAACAGAACAGAATGCATTGCAGGTAGGGTAAGCATTTTCCTCATGGAGTTTCATTTCAGTTGTGTCCTTATGTGTGGGTGGGTGCTGTGCAAAGTGCATTTCTTACTATGGCTTACCACCCAGAAGGGTCGGAAGCATCTGTTCTTTGCTATAAAGAAATATGATGTGTGGTAATTCAAGAGGCCTTGATCGGAAGTCAAGTGATGCTCGCTGTATTATCTAAGAACCTAAGAAAGCCACCTCACATCTCGAGGCATTTACTTTCATCTATAAATCAGACAAATGCATATAGCCTACCTCTGTAGGACAGTAGTGACAGTTAAATGTGATTCTGTGTATTAGAACATGGTAACATTTCAACAGACATTTTTGGACCTCAAACAAAGTGGCACGCCTTGTATCTGAGGGTGACTCATGGTTCTGGAGGCTCTCTAATCTGTCTGACCTCTACCTTTCCTGGAGACCACTTACTTAAAGAAGTTCAGAGTATGAGGAGTATTTCATAGATAGCCATTAGCTCTTACTGAGTAATTTCTAATAATCACTATATCAAAATGCTTTCAAATACCACATTTCATTCTGTTGTCCCAGAATCTTTGGTGCCTCCTTATTCTCATTTTGTCCAGGCAGCTCATGGAAGTGTATGAATTGTCTAAGGTGAGATGGAGTCTAATGTGGCAGAAACACAGTGAGCTTAGCTGAGATAGTAACAAGGAAACTCAGGAGAAGTTAACTCAGCTACACAGAGGAGATGACATGAGGGAAGTGTGGCCAGGTGAGAGCAGGCGCAGGAGCATCCTGTAGCTACGTCCGGTGAGAGCGTGGAAAGTGGGAGGCATCTCTCTCTCCTGGCTCTGCTCTGGAGGGCACGTGCCTATTCTTGAGGATTCTTTTTCTTCTGAGATTTCAGAGGGACTAACTGGACTTCTGCACTTTGAGAAAACCTAGTCTTCGTAGCCATGGCTGTTGGATTTTGGGGAGGTGCAGTTCTTGTCATGACCACAAGGTGATGCAATGACTCTAAGTAAAGCCATTGTAGGCATGTCTGAGAAAATTCCAAGGCCAAGAGTGAACCATCAATGCCACCAGATCACTGAAAACCCAAGGTTCTGACAAGTAGTTATCTATGTGCTCTTTTGCACGCCATACATCTGATTCTGTCAGATCCACACTGTGCATTCTGAGGGCAGCCAGCCAGCTCTACTCTCTCAGCCTCAGTTTCCTCATCTGTAAAATAATAATGGAGATTCCATATTGTTGATGCTGTTGTGAGCATTAGAGAGGATGCCTTGACTTTTTACTCACTGGAGAGCTGAGTGAGTGATGGCCTTGAGAAGCTGAGGTGTAGAACACTGCCCCTCCTCCACTGTGATCTCATGTTGACAGAATAACACCCCTGAGGAAGAACACACACACACACACACACACACACACACACACACACACACACACACAGGGAGGGAGGGAGGGAGAGAAACAGAACTAGCTGGCCAGGAGAAGGTGGGTCAAAGGCTTATAGCCCGGAGCACTTGGTCTCAGTGCCAGCTGGACACTGCTGTGAAGGTAAAGAATTGCTGGAAGTTTCTACAACTACTATAGCCTGTAATACCGAACATTTTTCATTCTGGAAGCTTCTGCATCCCATAGGGAGTATTTTTGAGGTTCTAAGTCTGCTTGCAATCACCCAGAGTGCCTGCTCCTCTTGGGGTGTTGGAAAGTTAGATGGAGCATGTGTGAAGACATGGAGTGGATCATGGCAGTGGAGGTCTCGCTCTCCCTTCCTCTCCTCTCAGCTGCTCTGTAAAAAGAGAGCCTTTCTATGAGATTTGAAGTCCGTGGACATTGACATTGATGAGCAGCAAGAGTGCCTCCACTGGGAGTGAGCTTTCAGCTGTTGCTCACGCGTTGGTGGACATCTGTTGGAGGCGTGGGGAGAGGCCGAGGCTGAGCACAGATGGGCCCTTCATACTTGGCCGCTGCGACTCGGCCAGCAGCTCTGCTTGGCTTGGCTTCCCTGGGCAAACTTGGATCTTGCAGCAATCTGGACGTTGTTTATTTAGCTATTTTTTTCACGTTCTCCTCCTCCTGTACCGTAATTTGCTCCAGGGTAACAGCAAGTAGTCTGTTTGTGGACAACTGGATGAAGTGAGGGGACTTTGAAAGAACTAAACTACTATTTAAGAGGCCTCTAACCTGATGGGAGTACACCCTTGGCCTGTGCTGAGAAAAGCTGTTCAGTTTCATTAAAGTTGAGATAATCCTGACATCATGCTTTTTTTATTTCACCAAATTTAGTCAAGTGATATTTGATAATATTTTTTTAAAGAAATAACCCTTTAAAATCAAAAAATAGTGCCAGGCATGGTGGCATTTAATCGTCTTTAATCCCATCACTTGGGAGACAGAGGTAGGAGAATGGATGTGAGTTGGAGGCCAACCTGAGACTACATAGTGAGTTCCAGGTTAGCCTGGGCTAGAGTGAGAGCCTACCTCAGAAAAACAGCAAAAATTAAAATCAGAGAGCCAAGGGTGATAGAGTGCTTGCCTCTCATAAGAGGCCCTGAGCTTGATCTCCAGCACCAGAAATAAAACAACAAAGATCACAACAGCAAAACACTTAAAAACAGGATCATCTTTTAAATTTGGAAATTAACATAAAAAGATAGCCATTACCCATTTTTCCAACTTTTTAAAGTATTTTTATTTATTTAAGAGAGAGAAAGAGAATATGGGTGTGCCAAGGCTTCTAACCACTGCAAATGAACTCCAGATGCATGCACTACACAGTGCATCTGGCTTTATGTGGTACTGGGCATTCAAACCCTGATCTTGGCCTTGCAGGCAAGCACCTCAACTGCTGAGCCATCTCTCCAGCCCCACATTTTTATTACATTACCCTCTCCTGCCTTTCTCAAATGTTATTCATGTTCCTTTATAACTTGTGTTCCCCTGTATCAATCAAGTTCAGATCAAGTTCCTCCTTTGGAGGAAACCTTACGCAGGTGCATATCGAGCCAAGGGGAGTCAACAGAGAAGGAGCTAATGACTAGACCAGGCCATTATCACCACCAACACTGCCAAGGAGGGGAGTTTATAGAACCTGAGGAGTGCCAGAACTCTGGAAACTCAGCTGGAAGATAGGTCACGCAACAGAAGAGGCAGCTTTGGGAGGTAAAATATAGCCACACCCAGTTGTGACCAGTGAAACCTAGCCAGGAAACCTCAGGACGCTGCTCTCTCGTGCTTCCCAGCATCCTGCCCGTGCCTCCCATCGGCCAAGTCCAATCAGAAATCATGGTGGGGGTGGGGTGGTATTCTTAGTGCAGAAGGGAGCAGAATGGCCTACAGGGCCAGACCAGGCAGGTGAGTTCCTATAAGAGATGGAGCTGCATCTCACCAATCCACCATCGTCAACCTTGGTTACTTTCCGTTTTCCTCAAGTCTAAACATCCATGTGGTGAATGTCTTTATTAAAGATTTGGATAAAAAGTCCTCACCAGCACCACCAAAGAAAAAGACCAACGTGTTGAAGGCTAGGTCTCCGGCTGGTGGTGAAAAGGAGGAGGTGGGGCCCAGCTGGAAGAAGTGGGTCCCTGGACATGCCTTTGACGAGTGTCTGGGCCCAGGCCCCTTCCTGCGGCCCCTCTGCTTTCTGGTTGCCATGGTGGTCTGCCTCGCCACAGCCCAGGCAGCAGAGCCAGCGACCATGTGCTCGTTCCTTACATTTCTGTTTATATTAAGTATTTTGCACAGTGATGAAAAACTAATACCGTACATCTCCACAGACATCACGAATTATTCTTAGATCCCTAAAAGTTGAATGGCATAAAAGTTATTGGCTATTTTGAAGGTTTTAATCTGTTTGCCACCCAAATTTAGAGATGAGCTGTGTGTGAGTAGAGCATGTAGGCAGAGCTACATGTGGGGATCATGAATGTGAGGTAAGTTATTCAAAAGGAAGAGGTAAACTGGGTATCACCACACATGTCTGCAACCCCAGTCCTGTGGGGAGAGCATCACCAGGTTTCAGGATCAATAAGAGAGCCTGGCCCAAGTAAGAACAGGCAGAAGAGAGAGCTAAGGAAGGTGTCATGGTTTGATCCAGGTGTCCCCCACAAACAAATGAATGTGTTCTGATTGATGGATCCTCAGCTGATGACAGTTTGAGTTTTACAACCTCGATGAAATTGTGTTGTCAGGGGCGGGCTTATGGGGTTATAAGCCAGCTTCCCCTTGCCAGTGTTTGGCACACCTTCCTGCTGCTGTTTGCAGTGCTGTGGTGGAGGTAATGTCCACCCCTCTGCTCATGCCATCATTTTCCCTGCCAGGATGGAGTCTCCCCTTGAGTCCATAAGCCCATTCCTCCCCAAGCTGCTTTTGCTTGTGTTCTTTCTGTGAAGCAACAGAGAAAGTTTACTCCAACATAGGGGCACACCTGACATTCCTTTCTGACCACACACACACACACACACACAGAGTGGTGGAGAAGCAGACAGAGCTCACCCTCTGTGAATGGATGTGAGAGTACCTCCTCCCCAAAATTATTCAGTAGTCTTTCACATTCTATGTAGTCATGTTTCCGTGCAGGTCAACGGGAGTTTTCTTTTTTTAACATATATTTATTATTTTGTTATGAGAGAGAATTAATGAATGAAAATGGGCACACCAGGCCCTCTTGCTGCTACAAACACGTGAACCGCTTTATATACCTGGCTTTATGTGGTACTAGGGAATCAAACCCTAGGCTTTACAAGCAAGCATCTTTAGCCACTGAGCCATCTCCCCAGCCCATAATGTTTGTTTGCTTGTCTGTTTTTTAAGAAATTCTAAATCCTATAGACCAATAACTTTCTGGGTAAACACCCTGACTATAAATCATCTATAAGATGAATTTCACAAAATATTTCAATAAGATGTCACAAATACAGCTTAGAACTGTGGATCCCAAAATATGACCTCCCTACTAGGTTGAACATAGCAAATTCCTGCTGAGTCAGTCATCATGGTAAGCACTGGGGTGGAGAACTGGGCAAAAAGTCGGGAGTCCTCCTCTCAGAGAGCAAAGACTTACACATGCAAATGCTTTTATCCCCAGCATGCCTCTTGGAAACCCAGTAATTAAAGTAAATAAATAAAGAGCAGGAAGAGCTCATCGTGGTTCTTTATATTCCTGACCTAACTTCTTTGGCCCTCAGGTATCTTTGGGGTTGGCAGCAGGAAGCCCAGAGCTGGTAATGAGCCAGTGAGGAGGGGATTAACATTTACAGCCAGTGTGTGGCCTCACTCCGAGGGACTTGGAGAGGAGGGTAGAGGGGATATCTCCGGCTGGATGATGAGGGAGAGAATTCAGCTTCCTTGAGTGTGGGGGTCTGATACCCCAGCTTAAACTAAAGATGAGGAAAGTTCTACCAATGACATCCATTCTTCTCTACTAAGGACCAAGCTTTCCTGATTAAAAAGCAAGTACTTGCCATATTCTTGTAAAGAGGAGGAACAAGCAATCCTATGATGTGTGTCGGTCACAAAACTTCTACTGCCCACTGCCCAACACACCATTTCCTAAAATGATCAACAGCTTGAGGCCTTCAAATTTCCCATGATGCAGAAAGAACCTGGCTTTACCTTAAGCAGTACGATTTTATGTATCCTGAAAGCCTTGGTCTTTCTGACTAATGGCTGTGAACTGTCAAATGTCAGCGGCTGAGCCTCACAGCCTCAGCATCCTGTTGCTCAGCATGAAGATGGAACTCCGTGCCCTGTGCCTTCCTTTCCCACCGTCTCAGGGCAGCTGCTGCATCTTCCCATGGTCTCGGGCCCCTCCCCTCAGCTTGACCTCTCTTCCTATCTTAGTGAAGCATCCCACACACCGAATCAGCATACCACATCTACACCCGTTATCTGGGTTCCTTCCTGTGCTGTGTAGAAGTGTCCTGCTCACCCAAGGCCACTGTCTCCGGGGAGCCTCCCCACATCTCACTGCGCGGTCATTTTCTCCTTGTCCTTGCTCTCATTTTCATCCACTAAACCCCACATTAGCAGCCTTCATCTCGCCAACCCCTCCCGGAACTGCTCATATTGCTATTCTACAGCCCATGCCAGTCTGACCTCTGCCTTACCCCTTACAAAACGTGCTCTGTGTGAGCAACCGGTAGCCTCCACATGTGGAGTGCTGGTGACCCATCCCAGTTCTTGGTCAACGCTGTTGGTCACATCTTCATTCCTGAAATGCTGGCATCCATGAGGGCTTCTACTGCCCACTGCCCAACCACTTCTGATTTATGCAAATAAATAAATAAATAATATATTTTTTTAAAAATTTATGCTTGCTTGACTTACCTGGTCATAAACAAAGCAGACAAACAAATCTCCCCTCTCCTCTCCTCTCTGTCCCTCCCATCTCCTCTCCTCTCCTCTCCATGACTGATACTTCTCAGTCTTCCTCATGAATGAAGCCCCAGGTGCAATGGAGCCCTGGGCACTACCATGACCTCTTGCAACAGCTTCCTGCAGAGGATCTCATCCTGACCCTGGCTGTAAATGCTTCTCAGGCTCCCAACGGAAGTGTTCACCTCCAGCTCTGGCCATCCTGACTTCTAGGTAAACATATCCAGCGTCTGACTTCTCACCTCTTTTTATATATAATAGGAACCTCACAATTAATATAGCCAAAACATAACCTCAGTTCACCCAGCTGTTTAAGCCTAAAATATAGGAGTCATTTAATATTATCCTTTGAGCATGCCTCATCTTCAACCAACAGGAAGGACTGTTAGATCTGTCTCCAAAATACATCTTAAGTATGCCCACTTTTCTCCATGTCAAGGCCCAAATCTCCTAAGCCACCCTCTTCTCTAACTACATTAGTATCACCATGGTGAACTTGCTTGCTCTCTCCCCTAAAAGCGACTATTTTTAAACCTAAATTATACAGTGTCAGTCTCCTTCGGTAACTTTTCTTTTAGAGTAAAATGCAGGCTCAGGGCTGGGGGTATGGAGCTCAGTTGGTAGCGTGTTTCCATAGCATACTTCTATTAAACCGGACTTCTATTACACAGGACTTCTGTTACACAGGACTGACTTCTATTACACAGGACTACTTAAACTGGGCGTGGTGGATCATGCCTGAAATCCTAGTACTAATGAGATAGAGACAGAAGGATCTGAAATTCAAGGTCATTCTCACTACACAATGAGTTTGAAGATAGCTTGGTGTACATGAGACACTGTCTTGTGGTAAATAAATAGATAAATGAACAGACCATCACCTCTACCTACAAGGCTATGCATAAGCTTTCCCTACCTGCCTTACAGCAAAGTAATCCCTCCTCTACCCACTTCACTCTAGGCACACCGTCCTTCCCACACCACCTCAGAAATCACACTGATTCCCATCTCTTAGTTTGCCTGATTTATTCACACTTGCCAAGTTTCAGTTCACAAGTCACCTGCCTTGGTCTGCGTCTGACAGTCATCGTGTACTATAAAAATGTGTCATGTCCCCACTGGAGAGGCATTTTCCTTGAGAACAGCCTCTTTTTTGTTCCTTATCCCCTGCACCTTGCCAAATAGCTACTTCATTTAATAAATGAAAGAATGCCACAGCAGAATGGTTACAAATGAATCCATCTTTTCCTCTATCACGTCTTCATATCCAGGATTGTATCTGGACTGTAAGACATTGTCAGGGTTGAGTCATTAAGTCTCTTAAGTTGTTCATTAATGTTGCTAGGTTAAGTTATATGCCAAGAAGAATTCCTTTTGTGAACTTTGGGTGCGAGTGAGATTGCAGTCTCCCCTTTTGGCTCATGTTACAGCATTGCTATTTGGATCTCTGTCCCAAGGGCTTGGTAGCCAGAATCTGTGAAGGTGCTAGAAAGTCTACCCCATTGTCTTTCTCACAGCGTCTTCCACTGCTCCTGCTGCTTTAGCTGGGGCTCCTGCAGCCCGCCTCTTCCTCTTCTAGTACTGCATGTATAGGGCCTCACTGCTTGGATGGAGCTTTGAAGGAATCAGTGAGGTCACCATGCTGTGATCACCAATGGTGTGAGCTCACCGTTGCCCTGAAAGCCCCTGGGACACACTGCACCACTGGGATCACTGGGCCACAAGAACACTGGGCCCTTCCATTGTCAGGAATCTGCTTTAGCAGACTTAGTCATGTCTGCTGTGCTTGTCCTGTGACCCCTGCTTATCATGATAAAGGCAATGTATCCAACACATGCACACACACACACACACACACACACACACACACACACACACACACACCAGTTCTTGAAGCTTCCCAGTGTGTTTTCCTAGTCTTTAGTGGATTGGCCAACTGAGTAGGTTGTCTGGATATCGATCCCATGTAGTGTAGTGGTGAGGTGAGTCAGGATCCAAGTGTGATAATTTCCTAACATCATGAGGAGGGGAGCTACAAGCACTTGTGAGCAGCAATCCTAAAGGCACACAAACAAAACTAGGTCATTAGGCATAGAGTCACTGCTGCTTTTCAGTGGTCAAGGTCAGCTTCCTGTTGGAACAAACCACTTCTAAACCTCAGTAGCTTACCTCAACAAAGGTTGATATCTTGGTGGCAGGTGAAATGACAGGGTGGGCTGTCTGCCGTGGACTCTGACTCCTTTCCTTCTAGAATAGCAGCTCTTCACCAGGAATTCACAGATCCCCTCAGAGGCACGTGGTCTGGGAAACTAGAAGGGGGAGAGTGTGTCCTCTTACCTGTAATAAAATGTCCTATAGTTGTGGGACCTCCATATGATACGGGTTACTGATAATATTCGTGCACGACACGGAGAGAGAGTTTTTGAATTCCCTCTCCTCTTAATCCGAGTCCATGCCCTCCGATGTACAAAGAATTATACACAGGGACAAGAATAATTCTTAATTACACATTTATTCTGAAACTTAATTGATTGGGAAAAGGAAAATGGAATGTAAAGGTTGACCAGCCACCGCGTGGTCTGTGAGGTTCATAAAACATAAAGAAAAGTGCATAAAATCACCCATCAAATCATAAAACATACAGAAAGGCGCATAAATTCACCAAAAAAGTAAAGAAAAGAAGTAGCACACATGTTGAAGAAATTTTCCCTTCCCCCTCCCCCTCTCCCTGATCCCGGTATCGAGATCAGGGAGGGGGGAGAGGTCCACTCACCAGCCCGGTTTCCAGTGCTTCCCAGCCCCTCAGTCCAGACAGAAGGGGCCGGAAACCCCCCCCCCCAAAGCCTGGGCATTTAAGGATTTCCTTGGGGGGGGGGGGAGTGGCGAACCTTGGCCTGGGAATGTCGCATGACAATGAGGTCATCTGTCTGAGGCCACATTCCTATCTACCTGTGGGAGGGTCTTTTCTCCTAATCCTTCTCATTTGTCAAACCTTAATGGTATTAGCATCACCCCTGATGTTAATGCCGGTAGAAATCACAGATGTTCTATATCCCATCACAACTTCAGTAACTATTATGGACAGATCCAGGATGCACACCGAGGTAGTACCCCAGTGGGTAGGGGGCAGAGAGGAGGGGAACGGGGACACCTTCACAAGATTTGCTCATACAATGTATATACTTATTCATAATAAAGATATTTTTAAAAAGAGCAAAAGCAATGTTTGGGTTAGATTTTGTACATACCAAGAAAAATTAAACCTGAAATTGAATTCTTTTCAATCTTCAAAAAGAGCTGCTTTGAACAAGTAAAAAAAAAAGTCCTCTACCTAATGCTTACCACATTTTACTTGATCACTGTAAGAAATAAAATAGATCCATTCTTGGTAATGGTTCCATCTTCATCCAAAAAAAGAAAGAAATATCCTTCATTTCAGTTTAACACTACTCTGGAATTACGGCCGTTATTATAACTTCAGGATCTTATTATTTAACCTGTTATTGAGAGTATATATATTACTTTATCACAAAAATATTTTTAACATTTTCCTAGCTGTATTCTAAATTATCCCCTTTTTTGCAATTCTGTCAAGTGGGGTTGTTGATTGGGGGTTTTGTTTGTTTTGGTTTTGCAGTACTGGACACCCCCAGCCCTTGCAGAGTATTATGGTGAGGGCAACCTCTAGGTTTCACCAGCCCACTGAAATGGTTCAAGACAAATAAGAGATAAAGGAGAAACCTCAAGCTGTCCCCTAAGTCCATAAGTGTCCTTGGCATCTAGTCAGCAGAGCAGGTTGGGATGGCATTGAGAAGTAGTTTCGAGGTAATGCTTAGGAGGGCTATGGGTCACATCTGCCCAAATTCAGTCAGCCTTCATTCAGTCTCATGATTCCTCTTGGCTACAAGAAACCTGGGAAATGAGGTTGGGTTTGCCTGGTAGAAAAAGAAATGGATTTGTGAGTTTGAAGTGACAAAAAAAACATACCTGAGAAAATTCTTTCTCTAGAAAACTCATTCTGGGTTTGTAGCTCAGTGGTAGAATACTGGCCTAGTATCATCTCTGGCACTGCAAAAATTTAAAATGGAAATAAAATGCATTCTAGGATGCAGAATAGTAACAACTCCATGATACCTGCTATGAGTGAATTACTCCATTGTCCTTGACCTCAGTCAGGCTTCCCGATTGCCTGTGAGGGCTACTTTATAAACTTATATCCCCAGAGGTGTCCTCTATCACTCTGCTGGACTATCTGCGGATGATACTGAGCTTCTGGAGCCACACGCCTGGAGTCATTACTACACCAACTGAAGCAACATGGCCACTAAGAATAGCACCCGTGTTCTGTAATTGAACAAGTACATAGGACAGCATCAGCCTTAGTAGGTTCCTGAATGTCAGCCACTCTGACTGTGGCCCAAGTACCACTGGGGCAATCTCTAGCGGAGACACAGGAAACCTGGAAAGGTCCTAGAATGGTGAACTGAGTTGATCAAGAATATGTGGAGTTGTTTTCTAATAAAAAAATATGGGTTGAGATGACAAGAAAGTAAATAAAGACAAGTTTGTTTACATGGTAATATAGCTTTCTCTCTTCTTCACAGAACTCCATGAAGGTGATGTTCAAATGTCTCTGGAAAAACTGTGGCAAGGTGCTGAACACGGCAGCAGGAATCCAGAAGCACATCCGGGCCATTCATCTCGGGTAAAGCCTTCCCTTGGAGTCAGAGGTGACCTCTGTCAGCACAGCCCCAGCCCTGTGCCCGACGCCAGCTCTTCCTGCTCTCCAGAGAGGCAGCCTCTAGCGACAGGCACTGTGTCACAGGGCGTAGGACAAGGCTAGTGCCCTAGAGCCTCCCTAATTTACTGAGTCACAGTGGACAATCCCTGCTCTGAGCCCCAGTTCCTTCTGAAAATGGCCAGTCTTGTTGGTTCTGCAGTAATGTGTGAGGGCCAAAGATAAACCATGTGCAAGAGACACAAACTCCAGACACCACGGCAGGAGCTCCTCATCCAAGAGCTGTGGGCACACTCAAGCCCCTCAATGTGTGTGTTACATGAGTGGGCATTTATTCTTACAGTGGATTAAATTCATGACTCTGAGGCTCCAAGGTATATGGGTTTAAGAAGTGGGGGAGAGGGGGCAGTTAAGAATCACCAGGCCAGTGTACACTGCTCCAGGCTGGTCTGAAGAGGCCTGATGGTCTGGCTCAGTCTTTCTGTTGCCCTTCATTTTTTTATTGATAGATGGATACATGTATATAATGGGTTTTGATTATAATCCCTCCCACTAGCTTCTCTTGACCCCATTCCACTGAACCTCTTCTTCCATGCTTCAGTGTCTCTCTGTGTGTGTGTGTGTGTGTGTGTGTGTGTGTGTGTGTGTGTGTGTGTGTGTGTGTGTGTGACCCACTGAGTTAAATTAGGGTTGGCTTCATGGACACAGGTAGAGAACTATTTACCAGAGCTGCTACAGACAGTGTCTCCCACTCCCTTACCCAGCCACCATTAACTGCCTACAGCTCCTCAGGGAAGGATGGGGCTTTATTGTGGCGATGGAGAAAAGTGTGGTCCTGGCTCTCAAAACTCTCTTAGAGAACTCCCCATAAAGATCAGCAGGCATTGGGGGTGTGACCCAGTGAGGCTGGGCTTCTGCTACCCTGACCAAGCTCTGCCCATGTTCAGGAAATGAACAGTAAAATACTGCTCCTTCACGCCTGTGGGGGAGGAAATCTGAAATGTCTTTTCTCAGGTCCCACCATCAGGTCAGTCCACTGTATAAGCAGCTCAGGCTAATTTAAGGTTTAGAAAGCACCTCCCAGTGTGTCCTGCTCAGCCCCATGAGAGGCACACTCTGTGTATTTATAGACTGTGAGCATGTCACTGATGCCCCTCTGTGCTCTGGAGTGCACTCATGGTGGGCAGCACTCAGAATTTAGCCACCTTGCTAGCCTCCCTCAGACCCCATTTTAACCGATGTGTTCTTAGAATCATCTTGGTGAGTTGTGGCTCACAGCTTTGCCAGCCGTTGCCCAGGGAAGAGCCTCCTGAAAATGTGCAGAATACCCAGATGAGCCCAGAGCCTGAGCTTTCTCAGGGGCTGGGAGGGGCCCCTGCACTCACCTTACCCCATGCCAGTGTTGGGTTCTGGGATGTGTTTAGTGTGTTGGCTGAGGGCTGGAGGAGCATTGGCCAAACGAAAGAAAACCTATCTTGCAAGTGATGTAGTTACAGGCACAGTGTATACCATGCCCATTTTAAAAATGCAGCTTTTCTCTTCAGCCTCCCTCTGCTCTTGTGCTCCCGGGGTTGATCCACATCTGTCCCCCTGGACACATGATTTCCCCCAGGTCTGAGTGTCTATTAGTAGCACTTGGCAACCAGCAGCAGCTCAGCCTGCCTTTGGCTGGAAAGGAAGCAGGGACAGGAATAGAACAGACAGTCTTTGTCCCATTCTCTGGGGTCTTCAGTGGTATGCTGGTCAGAAAGCTGAGCCTCACCAGACCTGATATGGTACAGACAGCTCCCCAAATGCTGAAAGCTGAGAGTTCATGGGAAATGGAGCGAAGCTGGGTGAGCCACTGATTTGGCTAAGCAAGAGCGCCCGGAAGGCAGTTTATTTTAGGTCTCTGTAGGGATTGTTTATAGGGAAATGAGTTTGTTCTGAGTCAGCAATCCTTGGCTGCTGTGGAACACGTTGGTGAAATGAGGAATGCCCCTGACCTCTCTGTCATCCCAGAAAACCAGGTATCAGATAAACACCACTTCTAGAGAAACTAGCAAGTCTGGTTGGCATTGGATCGTGGGCAGTTATTTTACTTAAAAATTACTGTGAGAAAGTATGCTTTTCCTCTATGCAGGGAGTAGAACTTTGAAAATACTTGGGCAGATACTTTCCTGGTGAAGAGTGGAGAATAAGACCTTGGGATATAGTTCTTGTTTTTATTTACCAAGCACTCCATAGCGCTTCCTGGGCCAAGTGCACTTCTAGGCACTCTGTGTTTCCTCTCTTCATCCTCAAACAAGTACTCATGTGATCCCCGTATTATAAATTAAGATACTGAGGCAAACGCCTGTGTTCAGGCCACCAAAATCACACGCAATCACACACATAGCTGAAAAGTGTCAGTCAGCATCTGAGCCTGAGAAATCCAGTGCTAAAATACATGGTCTTAGCCAACAAGCCACAGCAGCCTTAGCATTCACTCTGCATTCCATAGATACCTACCTACTCCATGGAAAATAGGCTAATATGTGTGGAGTGGTCCTGTGATCAACAAAAAGACACAGCCCTGGGGGGTCATAGTCATTGTGAGATGACAAAGAGGTCGTAAAAATTGCCGAAATATTCCAGGAGCAATTAAGTCAAAGGATGGACACACTGAAGGGAACATAAGAAACAGCAGTTGGAGCAAAGTCCTAACCCCTCACCTCCAAAGCACATCCTGTCTGACTTCTCAACTCTCTACCCTGCCACCCAGCCAGGCTAATCGAATGCCCCTGGGATTACTAATGGTAACAGCCACCTCCATGGGCTCTTCTCCTGTGCTTAAACTCCTGACCTCTGTTTTTCAGACAAGAGCCATAGTGATACTTTGAAAGAATTTCCATTTCTCAAAGTGCCCATGGCTTCTGTAGCATCCAGAACAAAAGTTATAGCCATCACTGAAAGCAAGGAGACTGAGGCCCTGCCTAATCCTGCCCCTGCCCTCATTCCTGGGCTCCAGAAGCTGCCCTCCACACTCCACACACAGCAGCACTTCTACCCAGAGCCTCCCTCCGCAGAGCCCAGTATTCCAAGGTGACTCTCCGTAATAACTTCCTGCACAGCTGATGGAAAAGTCTGTATCGCTGCCAGTCACTAACCTAGCTGCCTTTTTTTTTTTTTTTTTTTTGGAACTTAGCAAAACCTAATACATTAAATGTCTATTTGTTACAGATTTCTTATCTACCTCCCCCACTAGACAATAAAACTCCCATCAGGGCAGAGTTGATGTTTTGTTTACTATGGTATCAGGAGTCATAACAGTCTGGAGAGAGTAGATTTTCAGTAAATTCTTGTTGGGTGATTGGGTGAAGGGATGGAGGATGCATGGCTAGCTGGAATGCTTTACGAAGCATTAGTCCATTTTCCATTGCTGTAACACAACACCTGACACTAGAAAAAGAATAGAGAAGTTTATTTGTCTCAGAGTGTTTTAGGCTGGGAAGTCCATGATCTGGTGCTCACATCTGCTCAGCATCTTGCTGCCTGGTACCATGGAAGAGGACCTGACATGGTGAGACAGAGCCAATCCACTAGCTTGAATCTAATCTGTCTTCCTTTTCCTTACAGAGCCATGACTGCCATCACAGGGCCCCATCCTTTGACCTCATTCAGTCCCAATTACTTCCCAACAGTCCCATTTTCAAACACTATCCACATAAGAATTTGGAGATTAAGTTACTGGCAAACTTTTGGGAGGGGAAGGGGGACACATTTAAACACAGCAAAGACTAGGAAGACTGAGCGTTGCCAGATAAACAAGAGAGAGGAAACTGTTCAGTCGTGCAGGCACAGCACAGATGAGATGGGGCAAGAGAACACGCTGCTGAGGGGCCTCTCTGCTCTCTCCTGCTTTAGGCGTGTGGGAGACTCTGATTACAGCGATGGGGAGGAGGACTTCTACTACACTGAGATCAAGCTCAACACAGACTCAGGGGCAGATGGTCTGAGCAGCCTGGCCCCGGTTTCACCCTCCCAGTCTCTGGCTTCGCCTCCTACTTTTCCCATCCCAGACTCCAGCCGAGCAGAAACTCTTGGTGCCAAAACAGATGCTAAACTGATGACCCCACTGAGCCGCTCCGCCCCCACCACCCTCTACCTCGTGCACACCGACCACGCTTACCAGGTAAGTCACTTGCCAGTGAGCCAGAGAAGAATTACTTTGACCAAAAGCAATAGCCATTTGGTTTGGGATCTCAGATTACTCAGGGGAAAACAGTGCCACATGGCATCCCAGGAGCTAAATTGGCTTTGCTTTTTTTCATCTTAAAGTCATAATCTCAGGCCAAGCATGGTGGCCCTTTGGAGCCTGAGTCAGGGGAGTCATGAGTTTGAAGCCAGCCTGGACTCCAAAAACAAGCAAAAGTTAGGAGTGCCTGATGGTCCATCCCTGTAATATATGGAGCTCCTCCAAAAGGCTGAGGTTGGAGAATTCCAAATTGAAATCTTCCCTAGACTGCAGAGTGAGTTCATGGCCAACCTGCGCAATATAGTGGCACGCTATCTCAAAATCAAAAGTAACAATAAAAAGGGCAGGCATTTAGCTTAGCGATCGAGTACTTGCTTAGCATGTGCAAAGACCTAGGTTCAATCCTTAGTATTGCTAAATTAATTTATTTATTAAATTTGTACATGAATAAATAATCTCACATAGATGGATTATTGGATTCTTCTCAGACTTCCCAGGTTACTAAAGATCCTATCCCTCAGAGGTTTAGAGTAAAGATTCTTAGAGCATAACACCCTCAAAATGATATCAGACATATTGTATAAATAAATATCTGTTACATTAAAAAAATTAAGTAAATGAAAAGCTGAACCCTGGAAAACATTGGCACAATGACAGAAAAACCCTGTACTCCATATCTGAGACTTCAGCATACCCACTTTTTAAGTAGCTAGCTCTCTCACACTAGAAGACTGGCTTGCAGGGTTCCCCAAGTCAACAGTATCAGCACTCCCTGAGAACCTGTTAAAAATGGAAATGTCTGGTATTGCACTCTACCCCCCTGCACCAACCTACTGGGTCAGAGTTAGGAGTGCACTCCAGCAGCCTGGGTTGTAGCATCTCCCAGCAGGTTCCAGTTCCTGCTGAAGTCCAACAAGAACTTGGTTAAATCTCCTTTCCACATGTAAGTGCTTTCTTTCACCTCTTTTATAAAAACGAGAAGTGAGGAGTATCGAGTTCAATTGGAACATCAAGTTGCTTTAACATTCTCGGGTAGTTATGTATGGACTTTTTGGTCTGTCCTGTTTCCCCACTGTCATTGACAACTACTGTGGAGATGGATGTGGTGGCACATGCCCATGTCCTAGTACTTGGGGGGTGGAGGCAGAAGATCAGAAGTTCAAGGAAGGTCATCCTCAACTACATAAAAAGCTTCAGGCCAGCTTTGGCTCCATGAGATGTTATCTATAAAAGACAGAGGAGGAGGAAAATAAAAAATGGCTACTATAAGCATTTCTCAGTATCTTCTATTATTGAGTCCTCTGGGACATATATAAAGGGTTTATGGATCTTGTTAGGTATTGCCAAAATATTTTCATTGATACCTGTACAAAACCACCATCACAGGCTGGAGATATAGCTCAGTAGTAGATCACCTGCTTACCATATGTGAAGTCTTGAGTTTAGTCCCTAGGACCACAGGGGGAAAAAAAGGAAAGAAAGAAAAACAAAATCACTGTCACTAGTCAAAGTAATTTGTAATTCCAAAAACCAAGCCTATAGAAGAAAGATTAAGCCAGTATTTGCAGACTTGAAGCTAAGAGTAGTGGGAGGGCAGAATGCTGGGGGGGGGGGTCTAGGTGGAGAGGATGGGAGGAGGGTAAATCAAAATTTTAGAAGTTATGAAAAAGCACTATTTTTATACCTACTTCACTGGCTGATAATATATATGTTTAAGAACGAGTTTAGACAAAAGTGTCTTGTGGAGGTGGATAATGTTTGCCCAGAAGCCATAGATTGTCATGGAAACATTTCAGGGCCAGTGTTGGGATAACTCCCAGTGAGGTGTGTTATGAGGTCCCCAAAATATTACAAGCTATTGCCAAGACTCTTGGTTGCCGACCAGAACTCGAGGGGAAGACCCTACTGCTGAAGACTCCACATGCTTGAGCTGCCGGTCCCTGAGAAATCAAAATGGAATTGATTTGGAAGCCTCTTCCCTGTTGATTAGCTGTCAGGATGCCGGAAGGAGCGGTGCAGCCTGTCAGAGGAGAAAAGTCATCACCAGTCTTAACCAGCAGTGCACCCTGCAAGCTTTATGGTTGGCCAGCCAAGCCAAGTTTATCAGTGGTGGCATGTCTGTTTGGGGGAAAACCAGCTGCTCTCTGATTGTATTTGAGGCCTGCTTCACTAGAGGGAATTTATGCCTGGTACTGAAAACCAAGTCAACAGCCTATGGCTGGGCTACGAGATGGCCCAGCAGTTAAATGGATATACTGTGACCACCAAACCGCCCTCCAAAACACCTATGTTTATGCTCACATGTTAATGCGACTCTCACTCTTGGTTACAGAAGCTTCTCTTTTCAGTGGCAGTGACCACTGGGATGAATCAAGAATGGCTAAAGGCTGAGAAGAAGTGACAGTAGTGTTTATCATTATCTCTGTCACACCCTCCAAGGCTCAGGGACCATAGCCCACGAGGTGGTGGAAAGAACGTAGGAGCCAAACAGAGAGGACTGCTCTCAGTGCTGTCATCCAGGCACAAAGTGGCCTGGCTGTTCATGACCTCACAATGGCTGACACTCCCTACACAAGACCTGCAGAATAGAAGGGGAAATGATGGCATCACAACAGAAGAAAGAAGGGCTTCAATGGAGGAGGGATCTGAGAGGGGGAATGTTGGGAGGGGTTTATGATCATGTTATTTTATCTATATTTGTGGAAGTTGTCAGTAAAAAGCTTTAGAAAAGAGCCAAAAGAACAGAAGGAGTGCTCATAATACTGCCTTCCAGATACCAAGTGGACTAGATATTCATTGCTTCACAGTGGCTGACGTCACCTACACTAGATCCACATATTAGGAGGGAAGAAGGAAAAGGCGACATCAAAATAGAGGAGAGACTTCCTGGAAAGAAGGGATTCAGTGGGGAGATTTGGGAGGAAGAAAATGGAGGGTGCTGGGAGGGGTCTATGATCACGTTTTATTATTTATATTAAGTAGTAGTGGGATAGAGCTAATGATTAGATTAATTGACATGGTAAATTTCATTCCTGGTTCTTATTTTGTTGGCCCACTGAAAAATTCACTCATTCTTATTTGTAAGTAATGCCTTTGGACATAAAGTCATGGACATAACCCAATTTAACCAAATAATTTGCTCATCTAATGAGAGTGTTCAAATGCACTCTAGATGTTCTAAATGATCCTTCCCAAAGCAATATTCATAATACTGGAACTTTTTCTACATATTACATTCGGCATAGAAAATATTAAAACCCTAGCAAATAAAGAAAACTCTCCCCTGGGCCCAACAACTAGAGAACCCTTTGGTTAATATTTTTCATACATTCTTCAAGACTGTTCTATATGTTTATAACTATATGGTTTTATTTTTATAAAATATTGTTATTTGAGAGAGGCACACAGAGAGAAATAGAGAGTGAGTAAGGGCACTCCAGGGCCTTCTGCTGCCACAAGCTCCATATGTACGTGCCACATTGTGCATAGACTGCTTAGGTGTATATAAAAGTTTATTTAAAATATTTTTATTTGTTTGCAAGCAGAGAGATAGAAGAGAGGCAGGTAGAGAGAAAGGGTGCGCCAGGACCTCCAGCCTCTGCAAACAAACTCCAGATACATTTACCACTTTGTGCATCTGGCTTTACATGGGTACTGGGGAGTCAAACTCAGGTCTTTGGACTTTGCAGGCAAGCACTTTAAACACTGAACCATCTCTCTCAGCCCTCTTTACTTTTTATTGACAACTTCCATACATATGCGCGATATATCATGATCATAACCCTCTTCCTCTCACCCCCTCCCAAATCTCTTCTCCACTGAATCCCTTCTTTCCAACTAGTCTCTCTTCTATTGTGATGCCATCATGTTTTCCTCCTGTTATGTGGGTCTTGTGTAGGTAGCATCAGCCACTGTGACCACTTTGTGTCTGGAAGTCAGTGCTGTAAGCAAGCATTCCTCTCTTCCTTTGGCTCCTACATTCTTTCTACCAGCTCTTATGCAATGGCCCCTGAACTTTGGAGGATGCGATAGAAATGTCTCAGTCCTGAATCCTCCACAATCACCACTTCTCAGCGTTTTGGTGAGTTTTGAGTCCGCTCAGTGGTTACCTCCTTCTGAAAAGAGAAGCTTTACTGACAAAAAGGGGCATTAACATTACTACATGGGCACAAACATAAGTGTTTAGAGGGAAGTGTGTTGACATAATTTATCCATTTAGCCAGATAATAATAGCACTTTCCTGCCGAGGGCTCATGACCTCCCTAGCCATAGGCTTTTCAGGAGGTTTTCAGTACCAGGCAGGAATTTTCTCCCATCAAGTGAGTGAGCCTCCAGTCCAATCAGAAAGCAGTTGGTTTCCCCCATAACAGACATACCACCATTGTACCAGTTGATACAATTGGCCTGGCTGTCCAGCCTTAGACCTTGTGAGATACTGGTCAGGATCGTTGATGACTTAAACAGTTGATTTCCAACTACCCACTTTGACCTTGTTTTATCTCCACCTATTAGTGTAACTTTTCAATACAGCTGAGACCTTTCCTGAGGCCCAGCTACAGTAAGACTCCTGGGAAAATCACTCTTTCATAACAAGGTTCTGTTTCCTGTTTAACAGGCCACGCCCCCTGTGACCATTCCAGGATCGGCCAAGTTCACCCCTAATGGCAGCAACTTCAGCATTTCTTGGCAGTCTCCTCCAGTCACTTTCACAGGCATTCCGGTAAGTAGACAGACATCGAAGCCAGCCGGCTGGCCAAAGCCAAACAGATTTAGAGAACAGCTTGTAGAAACAGGCAGGGAAAAGTCAGAGTATCCCAAAGCACTACACTTCTTAAGTGATTCTCGCAAACTCTGATTTCAACGGGCTCAACCTCTATAAGGTGTTTGAACTAACATTTTAGAAAACTAAAAGAGAACTCCAACTCAATATACAAGTCATTGAGAATTTATTTTGTGTGTTGATGGTATATATGTCTCCAAAAGAATTAACTCAACCTAAACCTTGAACAGAAAAGGTGGTATTTGTCATTATGAATTATTATGAATTATTTTCTAAAACTTGTTAATTTGAAATTATTATTTTGTAGATATGTCATTTGAAGATTCAAACAAATTAATTGAAATCTTTTTTTCTTTTAAAGCCTGAATAATCTGTGCTTGATGGATAACTTGAAAATAAATGAGTGCTGAAGTATGGAACCAGATTTAAGTAGTATCTAATAATTAACCCAACATATTAAATAATTCTGTATGATAAATTACCATTAATTAATAACTTGGTTCCTAATCATTCATTTAAAAATATACTGATGGTTGGAGAGATGGCTCAGCAGTTAAGGACCTTGCTTGCAAAACTTGACAGCTTGGGTTTGATTCCCCAGTGCCTAAACACTGGGCCTTGCATAATTTATCACAGAATAGCCAGAGACCTACCTGCACCAGTGTTCAAGTTGTGTGTGAGTCCTGATAAGGTTGGGAAAGCAGCTCATGGAAACAGGTGTTAACCCTATTTTCTCTTCCCTACCTACCCCCCCCACACACACACACACAAAGAGTCACAAAAATCTTCTCATTGTAAACACTGGCAAGTCTAAGAGCTTCCCAGTGAGTCTAAAAGTTTCCTGTGGTGCTGATGAAATGAGGGACTGAATGAATTGTGCTGTGTTCTGTTCATGAATATTTATTAAACTCTATAAAAAGTAGTCAACAATAAAAGGCCTCTTGCTGGCAGCAGTTTGGAAGATGGTGGCTTCCAGAAAGTACTTCTGGAATGCAATTGTTAAATAACACTGTGGTTCCTGGAGTAATTATAAAAGCTGCATGCTCTGCTGGCCACTGGCCACTGACATTGAGTGACCTTGGACTGACAGGTGTTAGTTTCACTTCTGGCAAGACCACTGATCCATGAACATGGGTGTCAGAAGTTAATCATCTCCTTGAGGGACTTTTTTCTTGGTAGGCATAAAAAGGCCAGGGTGGCTCTCTATTTCACACTTGACTCTGCTCTTCTGTGTTAGTTTAATGTGGTAGTTACTTTTCCCATTGCTGTGATCAAATACTTGAAAAGCAATGGAAGGAAGGAAGGGTTTATTTTAGCTCACAGTTTGAGTTATTCCAGTATATAGGGGAATCGTGGCAGCAGGACCATGAAGTAGCTGATCACATTGTGTCTGCATCTAAGAAATAAAAAGAGAGCCAGGTGTGGTAGCACATGCCTTTAATCCCAGCACTTGGGAGGCAGAGGTAGGAGGATTGCTGTGAGTTCAAGGCCACCCTGAGACTACAGAGTGAATTCCAGGTCAGCCTGGGCTAGAGCGAGACCCTACCTCGAAAAAACAAAACAAAAATAAAGAAATAAAAAGAGGGCTGGACCACGGAGGAGGATATCCAGCTGATTGGGGATGGGGAAGAGGGACATTGGGGATCTGGGGATAACTCATAGTTTGCCCATTCAATAATGTAACTCATTATGGACAATAAAAAATATATTTAAAAAAAGAGGGCTGGAGAGATGGCTCTCCAGTTAAGGAGAGCCTGCAAGGCCTAACAACCCATGTTCAATTCCCTAGCATCCACGTAAAGCCAGATACACAGTGGCACATGCATCTGGAGTTCCTTGGCAGCGGCTGGAATCCCTGGCACATCCATTCTTTCTGGCTCTCTTCTGTCTCCCTATGCTTGCAAATAAATGAAAAAAAATCTTTTTGAAAAAAGTAAAAAGAGACAAATGCCTGCGTTTAGATAACTTTCTCCTTTTTTCCCCATTTTACTCAGTCCAGGACCCCTTCCCATGGAATGCTGTCACCAGGTTCAGAGTGGGTTTTTCTACCTCAGTTGAAACCTCTCCAGAAATACCCTCATGAGCATACTCAGAGGTGTGTTTTCCAAGTGATTCTAAATCCAGTTAACAGTGAATATTAACCACCACACCTAGATCGGTGACTACAAGCAGAGCTACAATGACTGCTGTCTGAATCTCTCAGCTCCTGCCTTTACTTTAGGAAGGACTTTTGGGAGTAGGTAACATATGGCTCATCTGATAGAAAAACAAGTATAGCATGTAGACAGAACAGCTGACTTCAAACTTCTTTTCAAGTCAACTCTGACCAGACTGGATTGTTTTTTCCACTGTACCTTTTTTTCCTTTAGTACTAAGGATTAAACCTAGAACCTGGGCTGGAGACATAGCTCAATGGTTAAGGTACTTGCGTGCAAAGCCTAACTACCCAGGTTCCATTCCCCAGTACCCACCAGGTACACAAGGTGGTACATTTGTCTGAAGTTCATTTGTAATGGCTAGAGGCCCTATCTACCCATTCTCTTCTCTTCTCTTTCTCTCTCTCTCTCTCTCTCTCTCTGTCTTCCTCTCTCCCTCTCTCTTCTACCCTCCCTCTTTTTTTCTCTCTTTCATAAATAAATAAAATGTTTTAAACCCAGAACTTCATAGCATGTTCTATCATGGAGCTATAACCCTCTTTTTAAGACAGGATCTCACCACACTGCACATGCTAGCCTTAAACTCACTCTAGACCAGGCAGGTCTTGAATTTGTAATCCTTCTGCCTCAGTCTCCCAAGTAAGTTAAGGCAACAGCCCTGTATGGGCCAGCTCAGGTTCTGCCATGCTTTCTTAACAAAAACATCTCCTCCTTTAGCCTAGGGAAATCCCTCTGCTCTGTAACCAGTTGCCTGTCCTCCATGGTTCCTGTGTGTCCTCCATAGTAGATGCCAGCCAGGATCCCCTGTGCTGTTTGTTTTCCAACAATGGCATTTTCCAACCCTGCTGTGGACTTTGAGCTGTCACCATCCCAGTCTCAATGCCCTTAATTTTTGACTGAATCTTTCATTTCCCTGTATTGGTTTCCATCCTAGCAGAGAGCTTTCACAGAAAGTTTATGCAATGCCTGGGTTAACTGGGTATTCCACTAACCTCCTGTGTCTGTTTCTAATTTATTCTTAGACCAAAGAACTCCCAGTCTCTGGTTTGTAATCTGTTCTAGCCAAGACTTTAGATAAACATTTCAACAGTCGGGCTTGCCATTTCTATTTTAAGATGGAAGGGTGTGTTTTCAAAAGTCTTGTTTTACTCTAGAAAGACAAGAA
>PVHP010022921.1:0-27880 GCA_004024765.1 Zapus hudsonius
CTGCCTGGAGGACTCACTGGCTTTTGCGAGCTGGTCAACGCTGGTGGCCTCCAATCCTACGGATCCTGTGCTCTGAGGTGTCTGGATTCAGCGGGCAATCGCAGCTTGTGTCCACGCTCTGGATTCCTGCTGTATCCCCAGGCCCTTAATCCCAGAGAAGTGTGCGGCGTGTTTACTAGTCAGCCATCTTTTCCCTCTCTATATTTACATTTTTAAAGGTGTGTACTTTGGAATAAAACATGGGTAGCTGGGCTTTGAAGGCAAGTGCCTTAACCTCTGAGTCATCTCTCCAGCCTTCTGCTGGTTTCTTTAAGGATCTATAAAACCAGATGGCAAACAAGGCTGGAATATGTGAATGACTGAACCTTGCTCATATAGCCATGCTCAGTGGAGACTCTAGGATTTCAATAACATTCCTATCTCTCTCCAGTCCACCTCTCTATGCAATATCTCCAACAGTTTGTTGGTAGTTCCTATGTAGTGTTTTGGGGCTGCCAAAACTGAAAAAAAATACTTATGCCTTCCTAAAATTGAGGTCCTGAGATATACAGACCACTTCAACTGCCTTTTATTGGCTACACAAATGTTGCTAGGTGTCATAGTCAGCCACAACACTGGGATAAATCTCCAAACCAGGCACAATTTAGGGAGGAAAGTATTTATCAAAGTAACAGAACCAGGGGAAGTTAAGGAAAAAGGCTGGCTTCCTTTTACAGAAGCAAGCAGAGACAGAGACAGCACCTCCAGAAGCAAGCAAACAAGCACACTTCAAGCTAGCAAACAAGGGGAACTCCAGGCTTGGGCTCAGACTGCTTTTTGCATATGTAAAGCTAGAATTCCAGACCCACCCCAGAAACACCTTAGGGCTGAACCTTAGGATCTGGCCAAGGTGATATACTTCCTCTAGCCAGAACTGGCTGGAGACAATTAACAATTTAATAAATACAATTATAATAAATTCTATTGGGGGGCATTATTCCAACTACCACACTAGGCTAGATCAGACTCAGCATGGGCGAGACATACACAGAAAACTGGTTATGGGGGATGCAGAGCACATGGAGGCCATCTTGGGAGAGCACCTACCCAGCACAGAAATTTCTTTTAAATTCCAATTTTTGAATTCCATCTTAGTGTGTCCTGTGCTTCAATTACATAAAATCTCTAAAATCCTGTGGGTGTATATGTGTACATGTACGTGTGTCGGGGGGTATATGTATGTGTTGTAGTCAACCTGTCTCATTGCTGCATGGAAAAGAACATGACTAGTTGTGGAGGAAAGGTTTTATTTTGGTTTACAGACATACACCCCCAACACGGTTCCAATTCCAAAAATGCCATCAGCTGGGGATCAAGCATTCAGAACACATATGTTTGTGGGGGACAACTGAATCAAACCATCACAATATGTATGTATGTACTTATACATGTATGTATGTATGTAAGAGGTGGTAGGGGTAGATGGAAGGGATATTGGCTTTGCAAATACTATACCCACTGTCTGAAGGGCCTGTTCTCATATACGTATAAAAACCTCCTCCTACTATCTGACAAAGAAAATGTTCACTTCATGAGTGAGGCCTTCATTCATTCCCATGGAGAGTCACACTTTTCACTTCCCTGTTTGGGAAATATTTTATATCACCAATTAGCTCTTCCTATCTTGTTTATGCTGTCTCCCCAACTGTGTTGGAGCCTTTCAAGAATATGGCTTCATCCTTTCACAGTCCTATAGCTTTTATTTGAGTATGGGTCCTCCCAAACCCTGAGACTAGACTATGGGTGCATGCAAGTTATTTGAAAGGTGATTCTAACAAGATCAAAGAGGTAGTGGCAGATGAGTCAAGGAAGGAATGAAAGGCAGTACAGAATTCACTAATGAATATATTACTGTTGTGGGAAATGGGGCTCAATTCCCTTGAGGACTTTTCGGAAACAATGTAGAAACTTTCTGCAACTTGTTCTACCCAATGGTGAGAAAGCTGAGATGTTTATTCAACAATTTGCATTGTTCATGGATTGAGAATTGTTCCATGAGGTATTACCACCTGGCATTTTGGCCTCCACTGTATTCTGGCTTAACACAAGTATACCCTAATTAGGAAAGATAGGTGTTGATAAAGAAAGGCGATAACCAGCTGGAGAGATGGATCAGTGGTTAAGGCACTTGCTTGTAAAGCCTAATTCCCTGGGTTCAATACCCCAGTACCCACATAGAGCCAGATGCACAAATTAGCACTTGAAAAAGGAGTTCTTTTGCAGCAGCTGGAGGTCCTTTTTCACCCGTTTCTCTTTTTCCCCCTTTCTCCCTGTAAATAAATAAATCAATACATTTTAAAAAGAATGGCAATACTCAGAGCCAATTGACCACCATCAAACTGGGAGATAATTTTTAGCAGCTCTAACACAGACAGAGGTCTAATATCTAGAACTTACAAAGAACTCAAAAAATAAATAATAAAAAATCAAACAATCCTCTCACAAAATGGGGCATTGAGTTCAACAGAGAATTCACAGAGGAGGAAACACAAGTGGCAAATTCTCACTTCAGAAAGTGTTCATCATCCTTGATCATCAGGGAAATGCAAATCAAAACTTCAATGAGATTCCACCTTACTCCAGTCTGAATGGTTATCATTAAAAAATCCAACAAGACTACATGATGGAGAGGATGTGGGGAAAAAGGAACCCTCATTCACTGCTGGTGGGATTGCAAACTGTACAACCACTAAGGAAAGCAGTGTGGAGACCCCTGAATAGAATGGATATAGAGCTACCAATGGACCTACCTATCCCTCTACTAGGCATCTGCCCTAGAGATTTCACACCTCAGCATAGAGGCATTTGCTTAACCATGTTTATTGCAGCTCAATTCATAATAGCTAAGAATTGGAATCAACCCAAAAGCCCATCAATGGACGAATGGTTATCAAAGTTGTGGTACATTCACAAGATAGAATTCTACTCAGCTGAAAGGAAAAATGATGATGAAATTTAAAGAAAAGTGGACAGACTTGGAACCAATCATACTTAGGTAACTCACACAACAGAGTCAAATGCTGTATATTCTCCCTCATATGCAGTTCTTAACCAGGTTAACCTTACACTATAAGCAAAACTGACAGGTGAAATGAGAGACTGTAAAAAGGGATAGAATGAATGGGAGGGTGGGAGGACTTATACAATAGGCTAAACAAATAATGAATCGAAACCATAAAATCCTTATTTACACACAGAAAGCTCCTGAGGAAGCTGTGGGCAATGCCTGGTAAGAGGGGCCATGAATAAAATGGGAGGAAGCCTTAACCCATGAAAACTGATCAGACCTGCAACTCCCTGTCAGTTATTGGTTCCTACCCACACTGAACTGCTGATCAAAGAGACCCCAAAATAAGACAGGTTTCTGTCAAAGAGGTCCCCAAAACAAGACAGGCTTCTGTCAAAGCTCTTGAACACCCACCCCAGGCCAAAGGTAAGAAGATCCTATTGCTGAAGAAACAATAGAAAGTCATCACACAACACTGAAAAACCTTGCAAGATCCAGAATGGTTACCAGCTCCCAGATGGTAACATGTGTAGTACTGGTAGGCACTACATGAGCTGCTAGGGGAAATTGGTCAATGGTATTTGGAGAAAGCAGAGACATCTGATATAAAATTCCTATGGGTGTCATGAGAATGCTGAACACACTGCTTTATGGGAGAGATCAATGAGTCAAGAAGTGAGCACTTTTGCAATAGAGGCATCAAAACCTGGGGGGGGGGGTATTCAATGGCTTTCAAGTTGGCCCAGAAATCCACTGAGTGACAGTGAACCCTTAACTGGAATTGAGATCCAGGGATAAACCCTATGGAGACCCAAAACTTGTTGACCAAGGGGAACATCCCACTACCAGAGAACTTCTGAGAGGCTACACCCAATAGAACTTTGCCAATTTAGCAATGTGTGTCTCATTTATCCTATACTGATCTCCCTCTCTGATGGAGATTCTGTTTGTATTTTTCAGAAGGCAATGAGAGAGCCATGGTTAATCCAATTCCACCAATGAGCCACTGGTGGATGGGTGACATCCTGACAGGAGATGGACCACCCAGGGTCTATCATGTAGGCTCCAAATGAAGCTTTTGAGAAAGTGCTGAGATAACAAGAGACCTATCACCACAGTAAGTCAGATAACCCAGGACAGGTCAAAGAGACAGATATCAATGAGATCCAACACAACCCAAAGCAGAAATCCTGAGACACTTAAAATCTCAAAAATTAAAAAGACTTAAACATTACCCACCATGTCTCAGGGAACTGAGAGTAAGAGGGGGCAGAATGATTGTAAGAGCCATGGTGGGGGAGAATATTGAGAGACATTGTCCCCCTCTGCAACAACCCACAAAGGGGGAATGGGCTACCTGCTGTGTTATTTATAACCCCCTACCCCATGGAATGTTTCAGTATGCCCAGGAGGAGGAGCCCCAGTGGGTTGGGGACAGGGAAGAATGTAATGGGACTACCATTACAAGATTCACTCATATAATATATGTAATTATGGATAATAAAGACAAAGAAAAAAAAACAATGGCAATATCACTTAACAAGGGATATCATGAGCACTAGGGAGAGAATGGATAGGGATTTTAGACCTTCTGTGGTAGCCAATGCCTAGGAACTTTGTAATCAACAAATGTTGGGTTAACATCAATGAATGAATAAATTTTATAGTTTTCTCTTGTTTGGTTTTTGGATGAGGCCAAAGGTTTGAAATTCAAATAAAAATCATGCTAAAATTGTGCCTGATAATGTATTTAATCTTCTACACTCCTAAATAGCTTAAACATTGCTGCTTGAAGTATTTCAGACAGCCTTACCAGGACACAGTGCACAGAAATGTTTAATTTTTGAGTATATTTTACATTAAATAGGATCCATCCACTCTACAGGAAGTAAGTTGGGGGAATTTGTACAGGTCACTTTGGGTAAAGAACTGTCTGAAGGCTTTAACACTGGCTGTATTAGTACATTAACTTATTCCTTATTTTGTGTTGATTGTAAACTATTATTTCATTTACATATTTAGAGCTACTACTGAGAAACTTCTGCAAAGCTTCTAATAGATTTTATTTTTACCTGACAATAACTTGCTTCAGGTCATTTGTCATCATAACCTGTAAAGTTACTTTAAAAATAGATAGAACAAGAGCTATTGAATAAGAAAACTACTTGCAGTACAAACAGGCGATCCCACAGTTGAATCCCCAGCATTGACAAAAATGCCAAGCCCAGCAGTGTGTGACTGTAATCTTAGCACTGGGGAGGCACAGCCAGGAGGGGATCCCTCGTGTTTTTTGGCTAGGTAAGCTAGTCAATTTGAAGAACTCTAGGTTCAGGGAAACACTCTGATTCAAGAAATAAGGTGGTGGGCTGCAGAGATGCTCAGTCGTTAAGAAGCTTACCTGCAAAGCCTAAGGACCCAGGTTTCATTCCCAGGTAACCTAGTAAAGTCATGTGCACAAGGTGGCACATGTGTCTGAAGTTCTTCTACAGTGGCAAGAGCCCTGGTGTGACCATTTTCTCTCTCTCTCTCTCTCTCTCTCTCTTTCTCTCTCTCTCTCTCTGCATCTTTCTCTCAATCTCTCTCAATAAATAAATAAATAAATAAATAAATAAATAAATAAATAAATGAATGAATGAATAAATAAAAATAAGGTGGAAAGTGACTGAGGAAGATGTATAACAATGATGCCAGGCTTCACACACACACACACACACACACACACACACACACACACACGTGTGCCCCTGCATATATGAGCACATATACATACACATACACATCGCACATACATGCAAAAATAAATGGATGAAAAATTCAAATTAATTCATATATAGTGCAATCACAGAAAATGTCAGTGATGTTGAGAAATCAATATATTTATTAATGTTTAGACAAGTGCACCTCCATGGATCTTTTAGTATAGTTGTGACTTGGGTTATAAAATTATCTGTGCAGTAATGAGATATGCTTTAAAGAACTGTGACTCTCAACCTAGATGAATTCAGAATAACCTAATGGTGTGTTACAAACAAATAGACTTCTGTAATTCATCCTTCTGAAATACATATTTAATATGCAAAGCAGCTTACTCTGAAAATCTTCTAGATTTGAGAATTGCCATCTATAAGGCATGAAAACCACTTAGCTGACTAATACTGTTTGGTTTACTTAGATAACTAGATACTCATGAGATGAGGCTTTGGTTCTGCATTAATATGGCTTTCCCTATGAGTACAGTGTTGAAAATGTTTCAAATCTTTAGTAAATACTCAATAATAATTATCTTAAGTTTTTGCACTTGACTTGATCAGTGGAGAAAGATATTCCAGGGAAAGAGAGACACTGTTTTTTTTTTTAAGTTTTTACTTTTGTCTGGTTGGATTTATAATTTGGCATATCAGTGAAATGTTGAATCACTCATTTGCTTTATAATAGAATTGTTTAGTCATTCAGTAAGTTAAAGTGAAGGGAGCTATCAAATATCAAGTATGTTCCATTTATATATGTTTTCTTTTTTTATTTTTTATTGTCCATAATGAGTTACAATATTTAGTAGGCAAACAATGAGTTGTTATCCCCAATTCCCTGCTGCCCCCCATCCCCAAGCCGCTGGATAAATTCCTCCATGAGTCGTTTGGATCAGTTCTTGTGACATGGATAGCCTAGTATTCAGCCAGGTTTTCCTGGCCATGCCTCTGGATAATCTCCCCAACCAAGGATCTCACAATCTTTCCGCCCCCTCTTCCGCATAGTTACCTGAGTCGTGGTGGATGAGTATTAAGGCTGCTTTAAGGTTGTGAGTTTAGGGGTCTTTGTGTCGAAGATCATTGGTTTCTGTCTCAATGGCTTATCCTGTGTTGATTGAATGGCTGTGGCTGTGGGTGCCTTGTTCATCCCGTCATTCTCTGCACAGTTCTATATGGATCCTCCACGGTATGACTGTGGTGGCGCCTCTCTTGCCATAATCTCAGGTATCGGCCTATGGTTGGTTGGTAGGGTTAGATGGGCCCCAGCTCTCTCGCTACACCCTGAAGAATACAAACATAATCTCCATCAGAGAGTGAGATCAGTGTAGGTTAACAAATATATACAATTCTGGATTACTTAGATTCTATTTTTAGAAGCCTTATTGTCAATTGCTCCCATAGTGCAACTTATCTTGGGAGCCCAAGAGTATGGGATCCAGTGCCTATTGCCCTGAATCCCAAGTTCCAGACAAGGGGTCCCCGTCACTAAGTGGAAAATTGGCCGAATTTGAAAGCTGTTAATTGTCTCCCCCAGGCCCAGGCACCTCCATTACACAAGTGCTCCTTTCTTGGTTCGCTGTTCTCTCCCAGTAGGAGGTGTGGTCAGCCTACTCATGGCCGCAGATTGTGTTTCGTGTCAGTGGTCTCTCTTTACTCCAGCTCTCGTTGATCAGTTTCCCCTGACAGCCTGTGCAGTGCCTTCCAGCACTACACTAACTGCCTTCTGCGGCTGGATACCATTCCAGATGTTGAAGGGTTTCGCGATGCTGATCGATGGCATTCTGTGGTTTCTTCAGCAACAGGGTTTTGCCTCAGGCCTGGGGAAAGCACTCAAGAGCTTTGACAGAATTCTGTCTTGTTGGAATCTCATGAGTCGCTTTGGTCAACAGCTCAGAGAGGGAAGGAACCAGTGGTTGGAACCAGGTGTTGTCGGCTGATCTAATTATTCACAGGCTTAGACTCTCTCCCCTACTACTCATGGCCCTTCTTGCCAGTCGATGCTCACTACTTACTTAATAGGTTACATTATGCTCATAAGGATTTTATAGTTTTGAACCTAGTATGGTTTATCCTCATGCTTAAGCCATTCCCCACCCCCATCACTTACCCCTCATTCATAACGTCTCACTTCTTTCTACTAGATTGCATAAAGAAAACGGTTATCCTGGTTAAGGACCACATAAGAGGGAGAATATGCGGCGTTCGATTCTCTGTTCTTTTGAGAGTTCACTTAGTAAGATCTGCTGGAAGTCAGACCATTTTTCCCTAAATTACAATATTTCATTTTTCCTTTCAGCTGAATAAAATTCTATCATGTAAATATACCACAGTTTCTCTGTCCATTCCTCCATGGATAGGCATTTGGGTTGATTCCAATACTTGGCTATTATGAATTAAGCTGCTATAAATATGGTTGTACAAATGTTTCTGCATCGAGATGTGACATCTTATAGATATATGCCTAGTAGAAGGATAGCTGGGTCCACTGGAAGGTCTATGTCAATTCTGTCTAGGAGTCTCCATACTGCTTTCCATGAAGGTTGAACAAGTTTGCAATCCCACCAGCAGTGAGTGAGGGTTCCTCTTTCCCCTCATCCTCGCCAGCAATGATTGTTGTTGGTTTCCTTAATGATTGTCATTCTGACTGGGGTAAGATGGTATCACATTGTGGTTTTGATTTGCATTTCCCTGATGCTTAAGGATGCTGAGCTCTTTCTTAAATGAGTCAAGGCCATTTGTGTTTCCTCCTCCGTAAATTCTCTGTTGAGATCAGTACCCCATTTTGTGAGGGGGCATTTTGGGTTTTTGTTATTGATTTTTTTGAGTTCTCTGTAGGTTTTTGAAATTAGGCCTCTGTCAGAGTTGTAGCTGGTGAAAATCATTTCCCAATTTGAAGGGGTCTATTGGCTCTGAGTACGGTTTGTTTGTCTGTACAGAAGCTTTTGAGCCTGATCAGGTCCTATTGGTTAAGTGTTTGTCGTATTTCCTGGGCTATTGGAGATTTGGTCAGGAAATTTTTTCAAACTCCTATTTCATGTCGAGTTCCTCCTATTTTTTCTTCCAAGGTGTTCAGGGTTACCAGATTTATATTAAGGTCTCTGATCCACTTGGAGTTGATTTTTGTGCAAGGTGAAAGGAATGGGTCTATTTTCATTTTTTTACACGTGTTTATCCAATTCCTCCAGTACTATTTGTTGAAGATGCTATCTTTGGCCTAGCGTACATTGTTGGCCCCCTTGACACAGACCAAATAAGTGAAGTTGCTTCCATTCAAAGCTGGGTCTTCAATTCTGTTCTATTGATCTGTCTTTCTGTTTTTATGCCAGTACCATACTGTTTTCGTTACTATGGCTTTGTAGTATGTTTTGAAGTCAGGCATGGTGATACCTACTGAATAGGATTTTTTTACTTAGAATAGTTTTGGCTATCCGAGGTATTTCCCTTCCAAATAAATTTAGAGATTATTTTTTCTATATTTGTGAAGAAATAGGTTGGGATTTTTATCGGCATAGGATTGAATCTGTAAATCGCTTTTAAATAGGATTGCCATTTTTATTATATTGATTCTCCCTATCCATGAACATGCAATATCTCTCCATCTTCTCATGTCCTCCTCTATTTCCTTCTTGAGTGTTTCAATATTTTCCTTATATAAATCCTTTACATCCTTGGTTAGTTATATTCCAAGGTATTTGATTTCCTTTGAGGCTATAGAAAATGGGACAATTTCTCTTATGTCTTTTTCTCTCTGCTTGTCTTCTGCATAAAGAAAGGCTACTGATTTTTGTGTGTTAATTTTGTATCCTGCCACGTTGCTGAAGGCATTAATCACCTTCAAGAGGTTACTAATACTTTTTTTTTGGGTCTGATATATAAAGGATCATGTCATATGCAAAGACGGACAGTTTAATTTCTTCCTTTCCGATTTGTATCCCTTTCATGCACTTCTCTTGTCTAATCGCTGGGGCTAGAACTTCAAGCACTATGTTAAAGATCAGTGGTGAGAGTGGGCAGCCTTGTCTTTTTCCTGAATTAAATGGGAACTCCTTGAGTCATTCCCCATTGAGAATGATCTGTGCTTTAGGAGTTTTGTAAATTGTTTTTATTAAGTTGAGGAATAGGCCATCTATGCCTATTCTTTGGAGCTCTTTGCACATGAAGAGGTGTTGAATTTTGTCAAAAGCCTTCTCTGCATCTAATGAGATAACCATGTGGTTTTTCTGTTTGAGCTGATTAATGTGATGTATTACATTTATTGACTTGCGTATTTTGAACTATCCCTGCATCTCTGGGATAAAGCCAACTTGGTCAGGGTGGATAATATTTTTGATGTAGCGTTGTATCCGGTTTGCTAGGACTTTGTTCAGGATTTTTGCATCTAAGTTCATCAGAGATATTGGTCTATAGTTCTCTTTTCTTGCTGCATCCTTGCCTGGTTTGGGGATTAGGTTAATGTTAGCTTCATAGAAGCTGTTTGGAAGCCTTCCCTTTTTTTCCATGCTTCTAACAAGCTTCAGAAATAGTGGTTTCAGCTCTGTGATGAAGGCTTGGTAGAATTCAGCTGAGAAACCATCTGGCCCTGGGCTTTTTCTTTAGGGAAGGTGTTTGATTACATCTTCAATCTCTGTGGATGTGATAGATTCATTTAGTGCTATTATCTGCTCTGGGTTAAGCTTTGGCAGTTGGTAGGTGTCCAAAAACTTATCCATTTCTTCCAGGTTCTCTAGTTATGTGGAATAGAAGTTTTAGAAGTATGACCTGATGATTCTCCCAATGTCTTCAGGATCTGTTGTGATCTCACCATTGTCCTTTCTGATTTTTTGATTTGGGCTTTCTCATTTCTTTGATTAGATTTCCCAGGGGTTTGTTGATCTTATTAACTTTTTCAAAGTACCAACTCTTTGATTTATCTATTTTTTAAATTGTTTTCTTTATTTCCATTTCATTAATCTCAGCACTGATTTTAATTATTTCCTTTCGTCTTGAGCTCCTCTGGTTAGCTTTTTCCGTCTGTTCCAATGATCTTAGGTGGGTGATTAGGCGATTGATTTAAGAACTCCCTGTCTTTGGTATGAAGGCATTTAGTGCAATGAACTTTCCCCTCCGGTAGCATTCATTGTGTCCCATAATTTCTAGTATGATGTGTTATCATCATCATTTATTACTAGGAAATTCTGAATTTCTTGTTTTATTTCTTGGATGACCCAATCATTTTCTAGGAGTGAATTATTCAGGCACCAGTACTTTGTGTATTTTCTGGATCCTGTTCCATTGTTAATTTCTACCTTTAATGCACTATGATCTCATATGATGCAAGGAACTACGCCAATCTTCCTGGATTTGTTTAGGGATGATTTATGACGTAGGATGTGATCAATTTTTGAAAATGTCCCATGCACTGCTGAGAAGAATGTATATTCTGTGTCTTTGGGTTAGAACGTTCTGTAAATATCTGTTATCCTCAGCTGGTCAATGGTGTCATTAAGCTCTGTTATGTCCCTACTGATCTTCTGTTTGGTTGATCTGTCTAGAGCTGATAAAGGTGTATTAAAGTCTCCTACTATGATGGAATTAGAGTCTATTTCTCCTTTATTTTTGAGTAGGGTTTCCTTTGTGAACTGTGTTGCACCCAAATTTGATGCATATATGTTAATGATGGTGATATCTTCCTGCTAGATCATTCCTTTGTTGAGTAAGAAAACACCATCATTTTCCTTTTTAATTGATTTTGGTGTAAAGTCTATTTTGTCAGAGATTAATGTAACCACACCTGCTTGCTTTTTACTTCCACATGCCTGATAAACTCTTTTCCATCCTTTTACTCTAAGAAGATTGCTGTCTTTAGAGGTAAAGTGCATTTCCTGAAGGCAGCATATGGAAGGGTCCATTTTTCTGATAAACACTGCAAGTCTGTGTCTTTTTATAGGCTAGTTAAGTCCATTTATATTCAGTGATATAACAGTGAGGTTTGCTTTAAGCCCTTCCATGATGAAGGGTAATGGGGTTTGTTTTCTGTGGTGCTGTTATTAGCACACTGACTGTGATTGTCGTGTCTGATCTCTGGTACTCTTCTGAGGTAGATTTCTTGTTTCTTCTTTGTGGGATATCTCTTGCAGGATCTTCTGAAATTTTGGCTTTGTTGTCAAATAGTTGTAGAGCTGGTTTACTTCATGGAACACTTTCACTTCTCCATCTATCATGAGGGATAGCTTTGCTGGGTACAGTAGTCTAGGTTGAAAGCCATACTTCTTTAGGCCCTGAAAAGCATTATTCCAAGCCCTCTGGTTTTCATGGTTTCTAATGAGAAGTCTGAGGTAAGTCTGATGGCTTTTCCTTTATAAGTTACGGTTTGCTTTCCTCTAGCAGCTTTGCATATTTTCTCTTTGCTTTATATGTTGGGTATCTTATTTAAAATGTGTCTTGGAGAATTCCTCTTCATGTCCTGTCTGTTTGGAATCCTCTGGGCCCCTTGAAAGTTGAGTGGGCTTTCTCTTGTTAGATAAGGAAAGTTTTCTTGAATAATTCTGTTGAAGATATTTCCTATGCCCTTAGCCTGGGCTTCTTCTCCCTCTGGGATCCCCATGATTCTAATATTGGGCCTCTTTATGGTATCCCATAGATCCCTCTAATTTTGCTCACTTGTTTTCTTGAATTTATTGACTCCTATGACATCCTTATTAATTCCTTCTGACTTGTCTTCAACTTCTGAGAGGCTCTCCTCCAGATTGTCAACTCTGGGACTGATTGATTCAATGGAGATTTTTAACATCTCCTTTTCATTATTGTTTTCTGCTATAATTTTGTTTATAGTCTCCAATTCTTACGTGAGATCCAATTTCCAATCTATTTTTGTTTTTGCTTGGGATTCCTGATAATCATTTTTAATTTTTTTTAGGTCCTCATCAAATTTAATCATTTGGTTTTCTAGCTCCTCCTTTAACTGATTAATTTTCAATTCACTTAATGTGTTTCTGAATTCATTCATATTTCTCTCCATTGAATTGATTTTGGAGACCATGTTTGAGTTGGATACCTTCATTTCAATCATGTCTTTTCTCATAATTTTCATATCAGCCATTAGCTGCTTCATATTTGCATTGCAGTTGTGGTCAGGAGTCATATTGCTCTCTCTTTGCGATTCTGTATATGTTGCCTCTGTTTCTTTGCCACTCTCCTGCTCCATAAAGGGACTAGGGGCCCTGGGTTGAGGAGTTCCTTCTTTGATTTCTGTGGGATTTTTCCATTGATTTCTGCCCATGTCCGGTTATGAGAGTGGGACTCAGGCACCCTGGGGTGTGCTATTCAGCCCACTTGGGTTGGGGGAGGGTTCGGCTCTCTGCTCCTCTGCGGAACAGAGAGCTGTTGGGAAACCCAGTCTGCGCTGGCACAGGAGTTGGGAGAGGGAGGGAGGGCCCAGGCTCAGGTCCGGCCATTGTCCAAAATTTGGATCCCAGCTGGAAAATCAAACCTTTAGGCAGAGAGTCCTGGCGACACTGTTACTCGTCCACCATCTTGCTCACCCCCTTATTTATGTATGTTTTCTATAGGTCATCTCATCTAATTTTTTTATAAGAATCCTGTGAGGAAGCACTTATCCTCGTTCTGTGTACAAGGATACAATTTCACAAAGACTATTTTTTCTAGTCATATAGCATGTAAGTGATAGAGGTGATACTAGAGTCCAAATTCACCCAATCCCTACATTCATGTTCTTTTCAAGGTATATTCTAAACAAAAATTCGGAATAAAATATAGAGTAGTGCTTAATTAGAGGGGTAGGAAAAAAGAGAAGCAAAGCTCATTTCTTATTTGGCTATATTTGATTTTGAGCTATGAGAAGCAAATAGAAGCCTATACATGTTGAACTTGCTTTGAACAATGGAGTTTTATCTTTGATTCATGTGTGTATGGTGTATGTGTATATTTGTGTGGCATATGCATTTGAAGGTTGGAGGACAACTTCTGATGTCATTTTTAGGTATCCTCACCCCCTCTTTTTGAGTCAGTGTCTCTCATTGGCCTAAACCTCACCAGTTAGTCTAGACTAGCTGGAGAGCAAGCCTCAAAGATTATCCTGTCTCCACTTCCCTAATAATGGAATTATAGGCATTCCCCAGTACACCTGCCATTTTTTTGTTTGTGTTCTTTTTCTTTCTTTCTTTCTTCTTCTTCTTTTTTTTTTTTTTTTTTTTGGTGGATTCTGAGATCCAGGCTCCAGTCCTCTTGCTTGTGTGGCAAGTATTTTATCGACTGAGCTATCTCTCCAGCCCCCCAAACTGGATTCCTACATAATTAACCATGGTTGTGTTGAGTGGGACTTCAAAGGGAATATTGCAGGAGGTGACATAAGAAGAGGTCACAATATATATGAGGATTTCAGTTCTATTGGGGGTCAAGATCAACAAAGGAAACATGAAATGTTATTTTAGAAATAAGAGAAATGTGAGAATTGTCAGGCCTGGATCATTCCAAGTGTACTGGATTGAGAGCCTTGGGAATAAAAGGAATTAGGACTAGTTACCCTTAAACTGCATTCTGCAAATTGTTCGGAAACTGAGAAGGCTGTCAAGGTCAGGTAGGTCATCCAAAAAGAGACCGAATTATGTACCAAGGGATTTGCTTGAGTCATATGTTAACACCACCATCCTCAGTTGGCCACACAGTGAGAAATGTAAGTGTAAAGTTAGCAAAGAATCAAATGAAGTCTTCCTCCAAAGGGTGAGTAGAATGTCCAGATGCTTTAAAGAATGCAAAGGCATATTCCACTTCACATCACTGTTAATATTTAGGTTTTCACTTGCATTTTATAGCACCATTGGTTCCATTTTACCCCTCTCACCTCTTTCTTTCCCTGAGACTTTTCAATTTCTATTACATCAGAAAAAAAAACAAAAAATAAATAAATAAAACAAAACAAGAGGATGTGAGCTCCAAAGAGGCAGGTAAGGCAGTTTGAGTGATGTCTTCTGGTGCTTATTGGCATGTATGCTCATCAATCTTCTTCTTTGAATCCCTCTCTTCAATGGGTGGACAGTTACAAACTCCTTGCATGTATTATCTCCCTGATTTTTTTCCTATCCCCCCTTTATGGTGCCTATGGGATTTCAAAGCAAAAAGAAAAATCTTTTCATTTCTTTTGAAATCACATCGATTTAATGCTCCTTGACCTTGGGGGAAATCAAGGTCATGAAGTGGGGATAAAAATGCTATGTCTGAGGGATTAGGATTGCTTCTAGATAAGACAGAACAGTTATTAAAATATCTGGCAATTGCCTGACTAAGCCATAAACTCCATTAAGGCAAAATCCAGATTTTTCTCATTCATAGAAAAAAATTATATTCTTCACAGAAAAAATCTTGGCCATCAGTAATTGCCTTATAGATGCATGAATAAATAAATGCACTAATAACTATAGAAAAGCTTAGACACCACTGTAATTCTAGAGGCTGGCCAATTCCATAGTTGCTTTATACTCATATCTTATTTTGTACACCTCATACACTTTCTTATATAATGAGCATGTGCACCTCTCACCTGCTATGTTTTAAGTATCTTAAAGGGCACAGCCATCAAAAGTTATCACTATCCTTAGATCTCAATTCTTACAGAGCAAACTGCAAGTCATAGAAAATTAGCATATATTATGGATGAGTTAAATAAATTTTATCATTATATGACTTTAAAGGAAACTTTCAGGCACTTGAAAGTGATAGTCTGAGTTATTTTTGGACCATAGTTCAGAAGATAAAATTGGCTTCTAATGATTACCTGGAGCTTATAAATACCACTCTTCAGTAGAAATCAGGAAAATTCTAACTCGATACTGATGATGACAAGTTCATAACATCCTACATGAGCAAAGGTACATTAAATTTGGAAAGTATATACTCAGGTAATAAATCTGGCAGAAGAATAGCTTTTGATGGTCTAAGCCATGATTAGTAAAATATTTGAAAGAGTATTATAAAGATATAACTGTTTATTTTCTTAAGGAAAACATTCAAATTGCATTTTTCTCTGGTGCAGACATGGATTACCCTTTCAGAAGGGATGTATTAAGAACTAATAGGTATATGATTCTATAGTATATTCTTAGCATCGATAAACATAACTTTTAAATTATTCCATAAGAAAATGACATCAATTGGTTTGTGTCAAACAATAGAAGTAAAAACACCTAATACATCTATGTAATATTCTCCCTTATTTTAGTAGGGGTCAAAGATTACTATTGCTAGTAATAAAGGGGACCTGTAGTTTACTGTGTATATTAGCCATCAATGCTATGGTCATGCACTAACCAAGGCAACCATGTTATAAAGATAAAAGGTTTATTTTGGTTCATGCTTGTAGCACTTCCAGTGTAAGATCTCATTGCTTTGAGCCTCCAGGAAGGGCAGCATATTACGGCAGAGGAAATTGCTTACATGATGAGCCTGAAAATAGAAAAGAGAGACAGGAGGAGACTGGAGTCCAACATTCCGCTTGGGAGGCAAGCTCTCAATACCTTGAGGACCTCCCACTAGACCCCATGTCTTAAAGGTCTTCCTAACTCCCATCAGTGCCACTCTGGAGACAAAGCTTTTAAACACATGAGCCTTTGGGGATACTATTCATATGTAAGCCACAGCATGTGTCAAGAAAACACTTAGTGGTGATCCACTGTCTAAAATTGGAGTGGGATTACTAGGATTCCTTTCTAGGGTTTACCACATACTATCTGTGTGAATTCTTTCAAGTTGTTCTTAATTATCTTCACAGGAAAATGTCAATAATAATAATAGCCTTCATCGTATGGAGTATCATGAGGGATATGTGAATTAATATCTAAAATGACTCAAATGTTGTCAGGCATATAACTGGTCCCTATATTTTTTTTCACTTATCATTAGCTTAAAGAGTTCTGCTTACTTTGAGGAAACTCAGGTATAGAGGCATGAATAATTGTAGGTAAGGCCACAAAGCCTGGGCCAAAATCCAACTCTATTTATTCCAATTTCAGGATTATTTTTACTTTGGCATGATGCCTTCCTATGTAAATAAAATGGCTTTAGTAAACTCCATGAAACTAGAATTCCATTGACAGCAATATTTTTAAGGTAACAAACAAAATGAACCAGTGATAATTATGACTGACTGTCACCAAAAACTGTTTCAAATATGTTGGGAGCCTGTGTTTATACACTTTGCTCACTGGGTCACTGCTATTTACACCATTCTGGGTTTTGGGTATGTGTGCATTGTGCAGGGTTATAGTCATTCATGGCCATGTCTTGCTTTCCATGTGGGTGCTGGGGATTGAATTCAAGTCCTCATACTTGCACAGCAAGTGTTCTTACCTGCTGAGCTATATCTCAAGACACTATCTACATAATTCTGTGGGCATTTGTCACTCTACTTGCGGGTTTTTCCTTGCCTTTACTTGAGCAGTGGAGAGATATTCAGCAGTTTATAACCCCTTATGTGCATTATCCTGAACAATGATGAAGGGACTTGAATAAATTCCTCAGTTTCTTGGCCACCAAATGGGATAATATTAAAGATCTATATATAGCCTCAGGAAGCTCCAGCAGAATTGAATAAGGGCACTTGGTAGACACCTGTTCACTGATGACATACCTGGATTGGTTGCTACTTCTCACATTATCTTCTGGTGTTTACTGGGATCATCTCTAAAAGAAACCATTTGAACTTAAATCTTTGTCTCATGGTGTCCTCAATGAATGATTATTAGAACTAAGATAGAAATCTAGCTAGTATCTGGTGTGGCACTCTTCAATTTAAAAAGGATACTATGGCTCTGAGGCTAGTCAGGAAAAATGGGCATTTTAAAGTATCTTTTTAAATACATAACATACTAGGCCTATTTAGGAATATAAAGTTCTCTGAAACTTTTAAGCCTGAAGAAAACTGGAAATGTTTGAACAAATAAAAATACTTACATAGCTTATATAATTTTAAACACCCTTCACAGATCTAAAGTCACTTTGTTAATTTAGGAACATAAAATGCATTATGTATAACTTGGTTGGCTCATAAAAGTATCATGAAATCTTGAGAGATGTGAAGGCCTGTAAAATTTTAGGGGCAAAAAGAATATTGTGAAAAAGAATCTCAAAATGGTATCATTAACATTCTAAAATTCTTCTATAAGCAGTTTTGGTATAGGCTTCTGAGTAGATAGGGTCATCCATCCCTCCCTGCCCTGGTATTACTATAAGTAGGTGTGTCATTATCAACAAAATGTGGGATTTAGCTTTGTGTGGCTGAGAAACTGGAGTTCTGGGTTTTGCTAATGTGCAATTTTAATTTGGGATACCTGGGTTGACTTGTCTCATTGTGGTACATTATCAAATTCCAAAGGATGGGCCCTTAACATTCCATATGTACTTTGTATACAAATACCTTTATGTTGGTAAAGCCACAACTAGTATGACCTAAAAGAGCAGACAACCATGTTCAAATGCAGTTGCTGGATAGTCTGTAAAATCTATTCATTGCTTACAGGAACCAGGACCACATAGCAGTGTCATGGTTTGAATGTAGAATTTCCTGCATAGTCTTGAACTTAATCCCTAGCTGGTGAAGCCTTTGGCAGGTGGAGCTTTGCTAGAGGAGGTATATCACAGGCCTTGGGGGTCTTATAGCCCAGCCCCAACTACTGCTCTCAGCTCACTTTTATTATTTCCTCCATGCTGATATTGATATGTGATCAGCCTGGCTGTCTGCTTCTGTCATTCTTTCCCCACCGTGATGAAACTTCCCTTCAAAACTGTAAACTGGAAATAAATCCTTTCCTTCCATAAGCTGCTTCTGGTCAGGTGTTTTGTCCTAGCAATGAGAAGGTAATCACTACAACCAGTATCACACAGGTGTAGTAATGTAACCAAGTTCATTTTCAAAATCATAGGATGGACTCAATTAGCAAATGGTATTCCCCTGACCACAGGAGAGTGATCTTCTCAGTGGTCAGAGTTTTTGTTGTAAGCTTGAAGGAAGCTATTTCAGATATAAGCATACAAGAAGCATACACTTCTTATTGCTACTTACAGTCACATCTTGACATCATCTTGAACATGTGGGAGAGCAGTGCTAAGAAAATCACCAAGAAGAGAAGTAGAGCCAGAGCCATGATGAAACTGGATTGAAAATCGGCACTATCTATGGACTGCTCAGTTCACCAACTCATATTTAATTGTTTTGATCTGTTGATATTTGTTTCCCCCATCTAGATAGATATTTGTTTCCCCCATCTTATGACTCTGTTGACCGTTATGGGAATGTGACTGTTAGATCATACTTTCATTATTATTTAAAGAAATTTTAGCTTTAACCAAATCACATTAAGCTATGCTATCAAGCCCCATTTTAAATTTTATGGGATTCATGTTATTAATGTCTGAAGATTCTGACAAACTTTAGGATTTTAGAAAAAGACAAAGTTCAGGTGTCTTCTTTAAAAATTATACTGGGGCGAGGGAGATGTCTCAGCTGTTAAAGGTATTTTTTTGTAAAGCCTGCTGACCCAGGTTCAATTCCCCAGTACCCATGTAAAGCGAGATGCACAAAGTGGTGTTTGTATCTGGAGTTTTTTCAGTGGCAAGAGGCCCTGGTGTACCCATTTTCTCTCACTCTCCCTCTCTCCCAAGCAAAAACAATAAAAATACTTTAAAAAATTACTGTATATTTAAGGTATACTATATATTTATTATGAGGTAAATTTAGATAGTAAAATGGTTACTAGGGAGAATTAAATCACCTACCAATTATCTCTCTAAGTTACCTCTCCTCCCTTTTATGGCAAAAACAGCTAAAGTTTTACTTATTTAGCAAAAATTCCAAATACAACACACTGTTATGAAATACAGTCCTCACCTCGAAGGGGTCTTTTTGAAATAAGTTTCATTATTTATATATCAAAAGATGGTTTCTTACAACCAATAATCTTTATTGTTTTGCAAGCACATTTCACAAAACTACCTGGCCACATTCCAATTTGAAAGTGCAACTTAAAATAAACAATTCCACCTGGCTTATATACCTATTTTATTTGGGCAATTGGCTGTTCTCTTGGCATGTAGTAGTGAGCTTTGAACAGCTGGTGCTCTCCCACCCATGAAGCCTTCCTTTTCAAAAGATAATGACGACAGAGACTGACAAAGAATTCAGATTGGAGTTGGGATCATTCAGTACCAAGGATGTACAAAAAAATCTTCAGATGTTACGATTTGAAATAATACTCATAGATCATCAAATGAAAGTCTTTTTTTCTTAAGGATGTATTGAAATCATTTTCTCCTAGGAGAGACATAATTTAAATATTTCCCCTTTAAATATGTAACACAGTATGTAAACTTATTGAGTGTGATCCTAAGCTTGACAGACTTTTCTCTTGTCAAGATGCCAGCAAATCATGCAATACAAAGAATGAATTGTGTTCTGGACATTTCCATTATTTTCTCTTATATTTTATTCTATCAGGTTCTGCTTTGAACACTCTTCCTGCAGCGTACACCTGACTAACTCGTACACATCCTCTTTATCTCAGTATGACTGTTACTCCATGAAGTTTTTAACCACCATTAATTATACATATAACCACCAGTAATTATACATATAATACATCCAGTAATATATGTAGCATTCCATACATACACATACTCATGTGATGGCATTTTAGAACTTACTATACTTTTTATAATTTACTCTTGCCTTTATGTGTACCTGTGGCAATCAGACTTTTATATGGCCTCCATAACACCTCCAAATATATGCATTCTTTTATAATTTTGTGTCTTCCATATTGGGAACTGTAACTTGCCCTAATGAATGGTATGAGATAAGCATGATGAAATGTCACTCCTGTGTTAGATTACAGTACATGCAACTGGCTTGTCACCAAGCTCACTATAGAGAGCTTGTTAGATTTGATGAAGCCATTTATGAGTCCTGTAGTTGTAAGAAAAGGAATTTTGTCCATGATTCCTGTTAGCTTAAAAGTTTATTCTCCTTTAGATGAACCTCCAAATGAGAATTCAAGTCATGGATAAGTTAAAAACTTTGTTTGTAGGCTTTTGACAACCTTAGCAAAAGTTGCTTTGTGCATCCGGCTTGATGTGGGTACTGGGGAATTGAATCTGCGTCAGTAATCTTTGTAAGTGCCTTTAACAATTGAGCCATCTCCCTAGCCCCAGTTTAATTTTTGTCCTTTGCTAAAATCCATTAACTTGGCCTATATGTCTTGACCTGCAGAAGTTGCAGTAATAAATGAATCTTGTTCTTAGCTGCTAAATTTGTGGTAACTTTTAACAAAGTATAGAAAAGTAAGGTTCTAATGAATAAACAAAGTCACCGAGAAAAGAGAAAATACCCAAGTTGCTTTGAGGGCTTGTTTAACAAAGTTTAGCACAGGGCCTGGCACATTGTAGAAAAATAGTCATTGAGGCTGGGCATGGTGGCACACACCTTTAATCCCAGCACTCGGGAGACAGAGGTAGGAGGATTGCCATGAGTTCGAGGCCACCCTGAGACTACATAGTGAATTCCAGCTCAGCCTGGGCTAGAGTAAGACTTTCCTCAAAAAACAAAAAAAAAGCAAGAAAAAGAAAAATAGTCATTGAATATCTAAATACCTATTAAAAACAAATAAACTTCTGTTTGTCTAGTAAAGCCTATGCAGCATCAGAGAGTCATTCCCTCTATGGTATATATTTTTTCTATGTTTTTGTATTAGACATTTGCCATTACTTTAAGTCTCTTTTGCTCCCATTTTTTTTTTCTTCTTGCTGGCTATCAGACTTCTGGATATGATAGATGTTACAGTGGATGGATTGAATTATACTTTTATTTAGAAAAAAATATTTTTGCATTTTTAAGTTCCTCTATCAGTCCCCCATCTACTACCTCAAAAAGACAGTATCTTATATAGGATATAGGAAAAAAATTGTTTGTAGGGTATCAAGAAACTGAGAAGTAATTGGAGCAAATGATGCTAATGAACTAAACGAGTGCAGTGAGAGAAAATCTGATGCCGTTATGATAGGGGAGTAGACATTTGGAAAAAGGAAACAAGAAGAGAACAGATGTTAAAAATCAACTTCCTCATGGCCATTTTCAAACTGTACTTTTTATCTACACAAAACTTTCATAATGTTGCCATAGTTTCAGATGTCAGAGGCTGGGCTCTAGCAGCCCTAACAAGGTAGTTTGATCACTCGTCCATAAGTAATAAGTAATAATGAAAAGTAGAAAGGAGACATTTATTTCATGGACATGCATGGGTAAGAAGAGCAAAGAGGTCCAGTGACCCTCTGCCCTCCACCCACCAAGTCCATCTTTGGGGTTCTGATATGACATTTAGGTTTATATACAAGGCAAGTGGTATGCATCCCTAAGCTTTTCCAGCCAAGGTGTGGTCTCAATCATCATCATATTCTGGGCTCCTGTCTCTCCTGCAAGGTGGTCTGAAAAGTTGTCAGAACTGTGTGAAATCTCTGCCTAGGAGACCTCTGGCTGGTACCAGGATTCAGCCCTTTCATTCTCCAAGTATGAGATTCCCAAGGAAATTGCAATTTCTTCGAGAAAATTGTTCCTATAATTTGATAGCCAAAGGGAGGGCCACAAAGGTCTCTAAAATCTCTTCATTCCTACCAGATAACATCACACGTATTAATAATTTACTTTTCCCCATTGAATTGTGTACTCAAAAGAGCTAGGTATTGCCTTTTTTCTTTATCTAATAATGCACAAAAACTTGTTTATTATTTCATCATAGGCTCTGTACATGGTTCTTTCTTTGTATTGTTGTATTTTATTTTTACAAAAATCACATGAGATTGGTCCTATCATTATTCACTTTTATAGCTAGAAATTTCAGATTACAGAAGCTAATCTTAAATCACATTATCATTAATTAGTAGAACCTGCATCTCTGAACTCCAGCATATATTGTAGTGACTAATACATATAGACATTCAAAAGGTGTCTGTAGGATCAGTGTGTGTGGCCAAGGTTGCTGTCTCATAAAGGGAGTGTCTCAAATTGAGCACATATGCCTTGTAAATGACCTGGTTTCTCTCCTTGTGTGGAAAGAGGAATTCCACTTCAAATTGCACCACATGAAGCACCTTGCTTTGCTTACTGGTGATGTCATGTTCTATCACTACTGAACATTTGGAAAATATGATATTGGCTTTAGAATTCTGACCTGTAGGAATTATTTCTATGCTCAGACTCTAGTTAAACATTTTCTTATTAAAGCACATTTTTCTTCAGAATACAATGAATGAGCTCATATGGGTGGAAAGATTGGCAACATATTTATGGTTGAGTAACCACACAGAGTTCCTCATTGTTACCTTGGCAATGTGGATAAGGACCAGAGGGGTAGAAAGGTGCATGGGTGGCACACTGCAGTTAGGTCCCTGGAGCTGTAACAGTGATGTTTCAGCCTTCATCATCTCTCAAAATTGCCTGCTCATTAAGATCTAAGCATGCCATTTAAAAAAAATACTGGGTGCTATGGAATCATTTACCTTCTGGAAATCTATTGAGCTGCACATTGGAATTGTTTTATTGCTGACTTCTAAATGAAATACTGTTTAATTTCTTTACTTTTCTTCTTCCACTTCCTTTTTGTCTTCCCTTTTTTCTTCCCTCCTGATTTCCCTTCTTCCTTCTTCAAAGATTTATTGAGTACCTATAAGATGTGAATATTAAACATCCTGTGTCTCATGGAACTTGTAAAGCACACACATGTGGGTTATTTACAGAAATAAACAGGAAAATAAAATAACTCCTTTTAAAATATGATGAAGAGAAAATAGAGTGACATTACGGAGAAGGATTAGTGAGGAAATTCTTTGGGTTTGCTGAATAGAAAAATGCTTTCTAAGTTTATTTCATATTAGGACATGGAAAGGTTAGGCAAAAGAGAATTGGAGGAAGATAGAAAAGTTAATACACAGCCTGTGAGGTAGGAGTGAGCTTGGAAGGTTTGCGGAACAGCAATGAAGTCATTGTAACTGATTGTAGTATGTCAGCAAGAGAGCAGTTAGAGTTATAGGACATTGTTATAGCCATGGTAGAGATCCAGATCATGTCGCTCTCATAAATCATGAGAAAGGATTGGCAAATTCCTTTAAGTACAATAGATAGCAACAAATGGTTTTAAATAGAAAAGCAATAAGGATTTAATTTATTGGTATGAAAGTGCATTGCTGAGCATTATAAACATGTATTAATATATTTCTATTTTTTATTTCTGAAACATCTTACATTTTAAAAGATAGTTTTTAGTCCTATAAACAAAATTGTTTTAGGACAAGAATGGGAGTAAGAGGGTGAGAGAGGAGGCCGCAGTATTTCATGTGATAGAGACATAAGGTGGTAGGGAACCTGAAGAAGAGAGATAGATTTAGCACATACTTTGAAAATTGACAAAATTGCTAGTAGTTGAATATGGAACACAAGAGAAACATAGAAATTAAAGACATGATTTTTTTTTGTAGTGATTGCTTAAAAGATGGCATCATTTCCCAACATGGAGAAAACATGGAAACCATAGATTTTAGTAGCAGGGTAGTAAAAAGTTTCCTCACGGCCATCTTAAGCATAAGGTAGTAAATTAGATATTCAGGTGGAGATGTCATGGTAGCTAAGAGGCTGCCAATGTAGCTCTGGGGTTATCAGTTCATCAATGAACTTGAGGCTGTGGATGTGATATGAATACTACCCAGCAAGAGTACAGATGGAGAAGATAAAAAGGCCAAGGGGTGAGCAAGCCATAGAACACACCAACATGGAAACCAAAGAGAAGAGAAGAAACCAGTCAAGGATCAGTGAGATAGATATTCAGGAGAGTGTAAAGCTGAGAAAACCCAAAAATATATTTCAACTAAGACAGAATTGTTAATATTATCTAAAGCAGCAGTTTTAAAGCTCTTTTGATACTGGAACATCTTTCATAATCTCAGAAAAATGTTCTTAAGCACACAAAATAAAAAATGTATGATTATATTGGAAGCCAATTACGTGAAAGTACACATGCCAAAATACAAAGTTGGTGATAGTATATATATTTTTCTTTAAATATTATACAACTAGATCTAGTGACCATTTTTATCACTATTGAGCCAGACATGGTGGCTCCCACAATTCTAACACATGGCAGCAAGAGGATTGCCATAAGTTTGAGGCTACTCTGATCTATAGAGACCCTGTTGCAAAACAAACAAAGAAACAAACGAAAAACATTTGAGTAGTGAGAAGAAATTATATTTTCAAATATTGTCAACATCTTCAATAAAATGCACATGATCTAATTTTAAATGAGCAACTCATAGTATGAGAATACCTATAATTTTTCTCTGTGACAAAGTCACAGGTACTCCTAATAGTAATGTGGTTTGATTATTGTGCTTAAAACTCAAGGAAATGCTAAATTTCAGTTAGTTATTAGTGAAACTAAAAATATTCTCCCCACAAAAGTTCCTGATCTGGTTGTCAAACCACTGGCCTAATGTTAAGAAGTAAGTCTTCAGAACTAGTACTTAGTCATATGGAATCTCCTAAGTGTGACTGATTTTGCTACATTTCTTAATGTTGAGCAATAGCTTTAGACTTGTCAGTGTCTTATCTCACTGTTAGAAATGGCATGAAAAGGAAAGGAGCAGTGATACAGTGAGTGGGTGGATTAGGGAGGGGAATGCTGAATATTCTCATGTTTAGTTACTTATGTTGAACAATATTAATATCCACAAGGATATCTAATGTTAAAACAGATTTTGAAGTGAATTCATTAGGGCAGAAAAATGTTTAAATCTGCCTCTATTCGCATTATCTGATAGTCAAAATACTTTACTGGGAAAGAGGGTAAAAATTTCTATAAAGGTTCTCCCTTTGTTATTTTGCTCTATTGCCTCTTTGAAAGTTCTAGAATATTATATTCTCATCTACCTCTAACTAGACATATAAATAAAATATCAGTAACATGAGTTCTTTGAAACACAACATCCAATTTATGGCTATATTTTTAATTTTAGAATTTCAAATGAAGGTAATTTAAAAATATTTGTTGCCTGTTGGAGAGAAATAGCTTCTTTTACTCCCCATTCTGCCTCAAACCTCCTCATTAGTGCTCTAAAATTCTAAGCATTTGTACTTGCATTCAACATACCAACAATTTAATGATAACTATGCATACTAGTTTGTATTTTAGTGTAGGTTTCAAGAGAACTATGACTTATGGGCTGATTTTGTACAGCAAGTGAGATGAGAGAGTATCTTTCCCATTTGTATCAGATTGTAAAAACTCACATCTACAACCAAAATAACAAAACCAAAGAAAATATGCAACTTTGGCTGGAAAGATGGCTCAGCAGCTAAAAGTACTTCCTTGAAAAATATGCAACCGGGATCTTAGGTGGCCCAAAAAACAGAACATTTGTTACATTTGTTTTTAGCCAGTGACACAGAAAGAGTTGCCTTATCTCTGCTCAATTGGCTTTTAGAGAAAGTCTGCTACTCCATGCACAGTGACTTATGGGGGTGCATGTAGACATGCAAATACATACATGTATCTGCTTAGCTTTCCAAGTCCCCCTTTTAAACAAAGTATTCATTTATTTTCAAGAAGAGAGAGAGAGAGAGAGAGAGAGAGAGAGAGAGAGAGAGAATATGGGTGCACCTCTGCAAATGAACTCCAGATGCATGTGCCACTTTGTGCTTTGTGCATTTGGCTTTAAGTGGGTACTGGGGAATTGAACCCAGGTAATTGGACTTTTCAGGCAGATGCCTTCACCACTGAGCCATCACATCTCCAGCCCCCCAGTCACATTTTCTGAATGGTACATTTTGTCCTTCTGAGCAGCAGGTTATCAGACCTGTCTAGTTCTAGTATTGTTTTCCCTTTGCAACTATGTTTGATTAAACAGTGAGCATGTGAAAACAGCAAGGGCCATCAGCACCTTTCCCATAGATACTGGTGCTAGGAAAAAAGTTTCTTCTCTTTCCTGGGATTGTTTTGATGAGATGAGGTAAGACCAAGTTGTAATTTATTATTTGAAGAAAAATACCTCTTCACAATTCAAATATAGCCCTGCTCTTTAATTCCAACAGTTTTATAAGAAACTTACCATTGTTTTTTTTTTTTTTTGCTTAATTGGGAAGCTATCGTGATATCTATTGTTACCAAATATTGATCACTTTCAGCATTTTAAGCACAGAATAATTTTCTGTGATAACATGGTGAAGTATATGTTACTGTGACACATGAGAGGGAGGGGGCAAAAACTTTGAGTTTATGAATGGAGAGATGGCTCAGCAGGACCTGGGTTTGATTCCTCAGTACCCACATAAAGCCAGATACACAAAGTAGCACATGCATCTGGATTTCATTTGTAGCAGCTGGAGGCCCTGGTGAACCCATTATCTTTCTGTCTCACTCTTCTATCTTTGCTTACAAGTAAATAAATAAAAAATTTAAACATTAAAAAACTTAGATTTTGGTAATTCAATTAAGATCTTACAGTTAAGTACATGGCAGAACTGAGCTGATGTAGATTTTAATCTCATGTGATCATGAGATTTAAGCAATATAAGAAAATTAGATCTAATGTTCTTCCCTCTTAAAAAGAATTACTGTAAGTCACTACTACATGCTCATTGACATTTTAGGGTTTAAGTGGGGTAACATTGCTTTCTCATTGCACATAAATACGAAAAAGTAAAATACAAGCTAACTTGCTTTGGTGACTCAAAGCATCATAAACATGTATACACCATACTGTGTCCCATTATTTAGATAAGAAATACCTTTGAGAATATAGAAAACAGATGGCTTATAGCTAGCTATCTAATCTCAGGTTCTCTAGAACCTGAGCAAAGGACTTTTTAGGAGGTTTATATTCCACACTTTCATGTTTTTCAAAATCCTCGGCGGCATTTTCATCAAAATATCTCTTTTTCAAATCAGGATCCCAATCCAAAGCAAGGAAAGTTCTTTCATCTAACCTAGGTTGCCTATCATCAAATCTTATATGCCTGGTATCATCTTTGATGTAATTGATGTCAGTATTGCCTAAATTG
>PVHP010022922.1:0-27875 GCA_004024765.1 Zapus hudsonius
AGTAACAACACACTTGGGCCAGGAAGACCAGGCTGAGTACTAGGATATCCAGGATCCCTTGCTACAAGGACTAATACAGACAGCCCAAGGAAGAGGATATCCAACTGATCAGGGATGGGGAGGGGGGAATTGGGGAATTCGGGATAACAACACATTGTTTGCCCACTAAATAATGTAACTCATTATGGACAATAAATATATATTTAAAAAAAAAAGAAACCAGGAATAGAAGAAACATACCTCAACGTGATAAATGACAAACCTATAGCCAACATTTTACCAAATAGGGAAAAACTTGAGACATTTCCCCATAGCCAGGAACAAGATTGAGGTATTCTCTTTTTCTACTTTTTCAACATAGTCCTGCAAGTCTTAGTGACAGCAAAAAGAGATACAAATAAAAGGGATGCAAATAGGAAGGGAAGAAGTCACATTTTTTTGCTGATGATATGATACTATACATAAGAGAAACTAAAGATACTTTTAGAAAACTAAGAGCTTATAAAAAATTCAGCAAAGTAGTAGGATAAAAATTAACATACAGAAAATAGTAGCCTTGGTATATGCCAAGAACAATATTATTAAATTTAAAAGGGAAATAATCCCATTCACAATTGTGTCAAAAATACCTTGGAATAAACCTAACCAAGGAAGTGAAAGACCTCTACAATGAAAACTTTAAAACACTAGAGAGAAATTGATCAAGACACTAGGAAATGGAAAGACATCCCATATTCATGGATTAGAAGAACCATGAAACTGGATCTTTTGCCAAAGGCAATCTATAGGTTTGATGAAAGTCCCATATAATTTCAATGGTATTCTTTACTGAATAAAAAATATAATAATCATACAATTTATTTGGAAGCACAAAAAAACCCCTCAGATAGCCAAAGCAATCCTGAGCCACAGAAATAAGGCTGGCAGAATCACCATACCTGATTTTATGATATTACAGCACCATAGTAACAAAAACAGCATGTTACTGGGGAAAAAAAAACCAGACACGTAGACTAAACAAATAGAGAACAAATAGAGGATCAAAATATAAACCCAGGTAGCTGTAGCCATCTGATTTTTGTCAAAAATGCAAAATGTATTCACAGGAGAAAAGATAGCACCTTTAATAAATGGTGCTTATAAATCTGGATCTCTAAAATGTATATGAATGAAAATAGATACTTGTCTTTCTTCATGAACAAGAATTGATGTCAAATGGATCAAAGACCTCAACACTAGACCTGAAGCATAAAAACTGTTAAAGAAAATAGTAGGGGGCACATTTCAACATACAGGTGTGGTACCCTCCTAATGGGGCATGGAGGAAATAGGGTTCTGCTGAGTCTGGCAGGCTTCTGGGACTGTCTCCTTCTGATAAGGAAGTTGAGGCAAAGTTCGAGGGCCCCTGTAAATCTTGGCAATCCTGAGAACTCCAGCCCCAGGCAGGACACAGCTCGTATAAGATAAGCAGTTCAAAGCCTAACTTAATCCAACTGCAAATAAACAAACCTAAACAACAAAGTTTCATTTCCTCTGCTAACATCACCATTCTATCCATGTAAAGAGTCACGTAGCCCCCTCAATTTATCTATGTAAATTAGGATACTGGCCCCTACCAATCAAACTCATGAGATGCCCACAGATCTTGCTTCCTATGCTTCTACCTCTGACTTTTCTCTATATAAACTGCTTTCTATCCAATAAAATGAGAATTGCCCACTGCCGCGTTCTCCCTAGGGTCTCATCTCTCGTTCAGCTCACAGCTATTCCAAGCCTCTGCTCACCCAGCCCCCGTGGGTGAACAGGGAGTTGATGCATGCTACAACTCCCTAAACTACCCGCGGACCCAGATACAGGAATAGGCAACAGCTTTCTGAATAGAAATCCAGTCACTTGGAAAAGTAAGGCCACCTACCAATAAATGAGACCTCATGCAGCTAAAAAGCTTTTGTACAGCAAAGGACACTATTAATTGAACAAAGAACCTGCCTACAGAATGTGAGAAAATCTTTGTTAGCTATGCATCTGACAGAAGATTAATGTCTAGGATATATAAAGAACTCAAAAAGATAAATAATAAGAAACAATAAAAGCAATCACCAAAAATTGGCTATAGAACTTAATAAAGAGTTCTCAAAAGAATAAATATAAATGGCCAAGAAATATTTTTTTAAAATGTTCAACATCCTTAGCCATCACTCTTAGCCTTCAGGGTCATGTAAACTAAAAGTACTTTAAGATTCCATCTCACTCAAGACAGAATGTGTATAATTAAGAAATCAAATGACAGTAAATGATGGTGGGGGTTTGGGGGAAGAGGAACCTCCATTCATTGTTGTAACCTAGCTATACTACACGTGGGCATGTACCATAAGGAATCTACTTATTATTAAAAAAGTACTTGCTCATCCATGTTTGTTGCTTTGGTAGTCACAATAGTGAGGAAATGGAAGCAGCCTTCATGACCATCAACTGATGAAAGGATAATTAAAATGTAGTATATAAACACAATGGAGTTTTATTCAGCTGTGAAGAAAAATGGGAGGGGATTCATGTCTGATAAAAAAAAAAACTAGTTAAAAAAAGAAAGCAAACAGAAACCTATGGATGGGAAGATCAGAAATCTTAGGGGAGAATTTCCTAATAATGTTTGACCACATGGATAGATTATGCTCATCAAATCTCCCTCTAAATACCTACCTTTATACATATTCATGTGTGTGTGTGTGTGTGTGTGTGTGTGTGTGTGTGTGTGTGTGTGTGTAAGTTGTCAATTTTGGTTGGAAAAGTTTCACTTTTCAGAAAATGGTGACTGGTAGGGAGACTTAAATACAAGAAGTGACAATTGAGTTTTTGCACTGAATAAGGCATATTACTATCACATCTCCCTATGGCTCAGGGACTATAGTCGAAGTGTTAAAAGAATGAATATTATAACCAAAGGATGTGGGGAAATTCTTTGTAACCTTATCTCCCCGACACAAAGTGGTCATCAAATTCATGACTTCACAGGGGCTTTATGTGCACAAGTCCAGCACAATATAGGGTCCATCAACTGGTTGTCATGGGTGATAGAGAAAGGTAAATTATGAGGCACCAATATAGAAAAGGAAATAGTAGGAAAGAAAATGGGTTTAAGTGTAGGGGGATGGGAGAGGGGTGAAAGTGGGAGGGGATTGATTAAATTTTTTAATAACATTTTGCCTAAAAATAATAGAGAATTATGAAATTTAGAGTCTTAATGAAAATACTTACAAATACTTTAGAAAAACATCAAAATTTTGCAATGGTAAAATACAGAATACCAATGAATAATACTTAGATGAACATTGAACATTTAATAAGTGGGATGGTTAAGTTTTGTTCTCAACTTGACTTTTTTAATTATCTTGGGTAGGTCTCTGAGGTTGTTTTCAGGAAGGCAGCCTTCTCAGTAGGAGGGGCAGGATGTAAGAAGGCTCAGGAAGCTAGAAACAAACTTTCCTTCCTGGGATGGCAGTGTAGGAGGGAAATTCCAGAGTCTCAGGGAGTAAACAATTCTGGGAAAGGGTTGTAAGACCCCATCCTAAGGCTATATAAAGGGGAAGGAATTCTCTCCTGAGCCCCTTGCCTGTTCCGATTGTGTGTGTGTGTGTGTGTGTGTGTGTGTGTGTGTGTGTGTGTGTGTGTGTGTGTGTGGTGTTGGTTATGGATTTCTCTCTCTGCTTGGACCTATGAAAGTGGGCCAGCCTCTTTCGCAGTTATGAAACTTCACATGAATCTGTAGCTTCAATGAATTGTTTCCTCCCATAAATTGTGCCTGGTTTGGAGATTCATCCCAGCGGCATGTGGCTGACTGCAACAATAAGGAAATTTGATGTTTTATCTATAGTATTTTAAGATACAATCACAACTGGCAGAAGTACCCCAAAGACATCAACATTTTATAAAGTTTACAGACTATTCAGAAAATTTAAGATAAAATAGGATCAGAAACCCTTTTAGAGTAAGTCCTTTATTTAACTAGAGTGAAAATCCATATTGAACCAAGTATAAAGTAACCACTTAAATGATTTTCAAAACAAGTACATGTGTCAAAAAATTTAAACTTTCCTAAGTAATCAAAAATTAATATATTTAGCACAAAGTATGAGACATTATATTGATTAGAACTACATTCTTTGTTTCATACTCTACTATAATTTTTATGCATGTATACACATGGAAGCCAAAGGATGCTATCCACAGGAACTCTATCTCATTTGAGAATTTTGTTGATCTAGAGGTCACCAATTAGTCTGGAGTAGCTGGCCAGTGAGCCCCAGGAATCCTCCTATCTCTGCCTCTTTCACACAGTATTTTATGTGGATACTGGAGATTGAACTCAGGTCCTCATGCTTGTGAAGGAAGCTGTTTACCACCTCATTTATGTCCCCAGCCTTCTAGACTAGTTCTGATAAATTTACCAAGTAACTATCAATATTTTAAGAAAATCTTGTTTTAAACATAATCAGCTTGTGATTTTATGCCAATGTATTAATGCTCAATTTTAGAAAACTCTATAGATAATTGATTTTAATTATATCCAACTTGATCACAATCAAGTGTTTTTTCACAATATTCATCCTTCACCAAACCTTTATAACATGCTTAGATCCTCTTAAACCTGAAATCTTGCTCTGTCTTTCCTTCTTTCTCTGGAAACATCCAGTCACTCTAGGACAAAAACAGGCAAAATTCCTTTTTATGAAATTTTTTTCAATCTTACCAAAAATATAACTTATATTGATAATTTCCTGTATATAGCCCTCTCATCTAGTTACTTGTTTCTGCCTTGTAGTCGCTTAAGTTTATATTTTAAGCATCCCTTTAAAAATCTCCAAAATTAGAGAAAAATCCGTTTTTCTCAATGAGATATTTTGTCTTTCATAGAATATTCACCTCAGAACATGTTTTAAGTCATTTTTGTATTTTTCCTCATAAAGTTATATGTCACTTAGCATTTTAAATTATTGGTAAACTTATTATTTGATAAAGATCTAAGAGAAAACAATCTTGAGTTTTTGCCATATGTCAATAATTTATAAAAACATATGTGTTGACCATGAGGGATGGCTAGGACCTAAGCCTCTGAGAAGCATGAGGCAGAATAAGACATGGTGTCTGGAGAGTTTCCCCTTCCCAATCTGGGTCTGGAAATCAACAAGAAAAGGAGGGGCTGGAGCAATGGTTCAGAGGTTAAAGGCTCTTGCATGTTTAGCCTGATTGCCATGGTTCAATTCCCAAGTACCCACATACAGCCAGATGCACAAAGTGGTGCATGTGTCTAGAGTTCTTCAGCAGTAGCAGGAGACGCTGGTGCACCCATCCATCCTCCCTCCCGACTCTCTTAAAATAAATGATATATTTTTTAAAGACGAAAAAACATTCAAAAGGAAAAACAGCAAAAACAAAATTCTACACAGCCAATTCACAAATTTACACTTCTATTGTAAATGTAAATGAGTGCAATCATTATGGAAATCAGCATGGCAGCTTCTCAAGGACTATGGTCCAGCTATATGGCTCCTAGGAATAGACCTAAGGGAGTCAAAGTCAGCATGATAAGCAGACACCTCATACATCTTTATTTTGGCACTTCTCAAAATAGACACATTATTGAATCTGTCTATAGTCTATCAACAGATAAATTTATAAAGAAAATGCAGTATATATAAACAATGGAGGATTATTTATCCATAAAGAAAAAGAAACTAGGCTTAGTAGTGCACACCTTTAATTCCAGCAGAAATAGTAGGATCACTGTGAGTTTGAGGCTAGCCTTTGCTTACAGAGTGAGTTCCAGGTTAACCTGGGCTAGAGTGACACCCTACCTTGAAAAAAAAACAAAAAAGAAAAAAATTATTTGAAGAAAATTGAATGGAATTGGATATTATCATATTTAGTGACAATAAGCCAGAATAGAAAGACAAATATTGCATATTTTCTCCAATATTTAGAATGAAGGTTAATATATATGCATATATGTTATGCACACACATGGAAACAATTAATGGAATGAAGAGGCAGAATATATAATGGGTTTAGCAGGTACTTGTATTCAGATTTCAAATGTATGAAGAAATTATTACCCTCCCCCAAATTAAGCAAGGATGTGGTGGTAGGAATGGAAACTTGTACACCCACTATGGAAAGCAGTGTGGAGGCTCCCGAATAGGATGGATATAGATCTACCAATGGAACCAGCTATCCCTCTACTGGGCATCTACCCTCGAGGTTCCTCATCAAAGCACAGAGAAATTTGTGCAACCATGTTTATAGTTGCTCATTTCATAATAGCTAAGAATTGGAATCAACCCAAATGCCCATCACAGGTGAATGGATATCAAAGTTGTGGTACATATACACTATGGAATTCTACTCAGCAGCAAGGAAAAAATGGCATAATGAAATTTTTAAAAAGTGGAAGGACTTGGAACAGATCATACTTTGTGAACTTCCACAAGAACAGAGAGACAAACATGATATTCTCCATCATCTGTGGTTCCTAACCAGGTTAAGCCTGAATAGTAAACAAACCTGACATGTGAGTTGGGAAACCAACAAAGGGGATGGAAGGAATTGGGTCAGTGAGGGGAATAGGATGGCAGGTGGAGATATACACTAAAAGAATCCCATAATGAATCACTACCACAGAATTGTTAGTTTTGGACAGTAAGCTCCTGAGGAAGCTGAAGGCATCATCTGGGAAGTTCCCTGAGGAGAGTGGGAGGAAACCTAACCCCAAGAAAAGTGGCTCTGCCCTATAACTCCCTGTCCCAGTAATTGGTTACTTCCAACTATAAACTGTTAATCGAAGAAACCTATAAGGGCCCCACAACAAGAGAGGCTCACGTCAAAGCTCTTGAATACCCACCCCAGGCAAAAGACAAGACCCTATTGTTGAAGATGCCACAGACTGCTGTCACACAACACCCAGAGACCCTGCTGGATCTGGAATCAAAACTAGCTCCCATATGGTTAGCCTTTGTATCCTATGTAGCCTATGAAGGTGCTACATGAGCTACCAGGGAAATTGGCCAGTGATATTCTGAGAAAGTGGGGGACATTGATATATAACACTGACCAATGTTATGAGAATGCAGAGGACACTACTTTACAACAGAAACCAGCAAGGCAAGAAGTGCTCATCTGTGCAATAGGAACACTAAGCTGGAACTAGGGTCCAAGGCAAAGTCTTATGGAGACCAAAAACCCAGACTCAAAGGGGAAGCCCTCACTAACCTTGGGCCTACCAAAAGACTACACCCATTAAAATCTCACCAAATTAACAATGTTTGTTCCATTTAACCTATACTGATCTCACTCTCCATTGGGGATTCTGTTTGTATTACTTGGAAGCTAGTGACAACTGTGGTCAACCCAATTCCACCAACGGGACTTGAGATGATAGGGGACACCCAAGAAGGAGACAAACCATCCCTAATGAACCTTTAAGGAAGTGTCAAGATGAGTAAGAGAACTACCTCCACAACAAGTCAGATAACCTATGTATAGGTAATAGAGACAGACACCAAGGATACCCAAAATAGTCCTAAGTGGAAATCCAGAGACTATTAAGTGATCAACCATAAAGCAGACTTAAAACTCACCCACCATGACTCAGGGAACTTTTTTGAAGAGGGGGTAGAAAGATTGTAAGAGTCATGATGGGGGAGAATATCCAGAGACATTACCCCCTTCACCAAGAACAAGAACAAGAACAACAACAGTCCCTGGCTACTCCTTTTATAATTCATAACCCCCAATCCCATGGACCATTCCAAAAATCCCACTGAGGAGGGCCCTCGAGGGGTTGGGGAAATGGTGGAGGGAAATGGGAGTACCATCACAAGTCTTGTTCTTACAGTGTTTCTAATTATTAACAATAAATAAAATTTTTAAAAAAAGAATAAAAAACCCTCAAAGAACACAAATAATACATTGAGAAAAATGAGCAAATGAAATGAACAATTTTCAAAAAACATTGTGTATATACACGTATGACATGAAGTTAGAAGGCAGCATATTTGGGAAGAGGAAGGGGACTATGTGGGATGATGAATGAAAATTGTCAACATACTTGGTATACTTGAACACAAATGTCATTAGGAATGCCACATTTTCAGGTGGGGTTTTGTATTTACATATGAAAGACACATGTAGTCCTGGTCTTTCTATCGTGACTTATTTAACTTAATAGATTGTTCTTCAGTTTTATTGATCTTGATGCAAATTATTGATTGCAATTTCTTTGTGACTAAAAGCACTTTATTACTATAATTTCATTATCTGCTCATCTGATGATGTGCATCTAAGTGGATTTCATACCTTAGCCATTGTGAACACTATTACTGTAAACATGAGCATAGTGGCATACTGGATCTGGGGAGATGGCTCAGTGGGTAAAGTGCTTACAAGCATGATGATGTGAGTTTGGATTCTCAGAACCCATGTAAACTGCCAGATGTGGTTGTGTATGTCTATAATCCCAGTGCTCAGGATGCAGAGACAGTGGTCCTAGGGCCTGCTGACTAGTTTATCTAACTAAATTGGGTTAGATTACCAGCTCTGGGTCCAGTGAGAGACCCTGTCTCAACCCAACTAACAAAACTAAGGTGGGGAATAATAGAAGACACCTGGTGTCTATCTCTGGCAAAGGCACACAAATACAAGTGTGCTCACACACTTGTCAACATGCACACACACACACACACACCACACATATTTATATACGTGTAAAAAATTTTAGTCTCTTATGTGGTATTTTCATTCCATTTGCTATTTACTCAGAAGTGGTATAGTTAGGAAGTTGGATATGGTATCTCTTTTTTGTTTTGGAAAAAAATCCATATTTTTCTCCAACATGGTATATGTGTTTAGATTCCTCTGAACAGTGTGCAAGGGTTCCTTTTTCTTCACATCCTTATCAGCAGCTCTTATCTTATTGTTGTTCTTTTGGTGATGGTCATTATAATAGAGGTGTGATGGCATGTCACTATTGCATTGGCTTGCATTTGTTTGACAGCTACTGATATTCAACATCTTTTCACATGATTATAGGCCATCTATATTTCTTCTTTTGAGAAATGTTCATTCAGATCATTTGCCCATATAAAATGAGATTACTTGTTCTTTTTTGTTTTAGAGTTATTTATATATTACTGAAAGATTATTGATATTAACCCCTGCCATATGACTAGTTGGCAAATATTTTCTCCTGTTTTGAAGGTTGTCTTTTCACTTTGTTGAAAATTGTCAACATACTTTGTATACTTGAACACAAATTCTATTACATTCCTTTGCTGTGTAGCATCCTTTTGTTTTGATGGAATAATGTTTGTCAATCATTCCCTTGGTATTGTGTGTTTTCAGGGACATTCTTAGGAAATTGTTAACTGTACAAACAGTAAAATATTTTCCACGTAACATAAGTGTATACCTTTAAATTATATGACAACTTTATAGGCATCCTAATAACATTTTACTATAATTTTCTTAACAATTATATTTAGATTATGTATCAAAACTAAGATATTAGGCAAGCATTTCCACTATTTTAAAATATTTTTCCATTAAAGGAAAATGTTAAAAGTCAAACTGCTGTGCTTGATATCCAGGAAGCAATGAATACTTCATTACATTTTTACTTGTCCATTTGTTATAGGCTAAAGGTTATTTTTCTATGATTTAAACATCAGGGATACCCCTCCATGCATATAATCTACCTAGTTAGCAAATCTAAGCATAAATGAGTGCTAACAATTCTGAAGATATGTTTATTTTACCAATACATTTTAACCAACTTATTTATCATGAGTTTGTTGTGTGGACAAGAAGCATTTGCCTCAGTTTATGAATTTTTTTTATTTTTTTCAATTTATGAATTTTTATTGTGAATACAGCAATCCAAATGTACTAGTTTGTAACAAGAAAATAGTTGATTCTTATTGTATTCATTATAAAATTAAGCCAGTTAAGGTTAGCTATTGAAATGGCTAAGCCTTCAGACTTTTATTTGCAATTGTATTAGTCTATTTTTCAATTGCTATGGCAAAATATCTGAGAAAACAACTTAGAGGAAGGATTTAGGTTGTTTCACAGATTCTGGAATTTCAGTCTGTTTGTCTGAGTCCATTGCTTTTTGGTCTGTGGCAAGGTATAAATATCATGGTAGAAGAGTAGGCTGGAAGAAATCTACTTACCAAATAGCAGTTAGGAAGAAGAAAAAATGAGGATGGTATCAGGGACTAGCTATATCCATCCAAGGCATGTCCTCAGTGACATAACTCTTCCAATTAAGGCTCTACCATATACTAGTCCATTCAGCATGAAATCAACAGTGAATTGACCCATGTGATACTCCCACAATCCAATTTTTTTATCTTAAATATATATTTATTGTCCATACTGAGTTACATTATTCATTGGGCAAACAATGTGTTGTTATCCCCAATTCCCCAATGCCCCCCTCCCCATCCCCAATCAGCTGGATATCCTCCTCCATGGGCCGTCTGGATCAGTCCTTGTAGCAGGGGACCCTGGATAGCCTAGTACTCAGCCCAGTCCTCCTGGCCCAAGTGTGTTGTTACTGAAGGGTACCAGACTCTGGATAGTCTCCCCCACTGGCACTCACAATCTTTCCGCCCCCTCTTCCGCATAGTTCCCTGAGTCGTGGTGGGTGAGTATTAAGGCTGCTTTAAGGTTGTGAGCTTAGGGGTCTTTATGTCAAAGATGGTTGGTTTCTGTCTCACTGGCTTATCCTGTGTAGATTGAATGTCTGTGGCTGTGGGTCCCTCATTCCTCCTGACATTCTCTGCGGGGTTCTATATGGATCCTCCATGGTATGACTGTGGTGGCTCCTCTCTTGCCAGAATCTCATTTATTGGCCTATGGTCAGTTGGTAGGGTTAGATGGGCCCCAGCTCTCTCGCTGCATCATGAAAAATACAAGCACAATCTCCATTGGAGAGTGTGATCAGTGTAGGTTAACAAATATACACATTTCTGGTTTACCTAGATTCTATTTCTAGTAGCCTACCCGTCAATCGCGCCCATAGTACATCTTGTCTTGGGATCCCAAGAGTACAGGATCCGGTGACCATCGCCCTGAATCCCAAGTTCCAGACAAGGGGTCCCCCTCACTAAGTGGAAAATTGGCCGAATTTGAAAGCTGTTGATTGTCTCCCCCAGGCCCAGGCTCCTCCATTGCACAAGTGCTCCTTTCTTGGTTTGCTGTTCTCTCCCAGTAGGGGGTGTGGTCAGCCCACTCATGACCCCAGATTGTGTTTCGTGTCAGTGGTCTCTGTTTACTCCAGTCATCGTAGATCATTTTCCCCTGGCAGCCTGTGCAGTGCCTTCCAGCACTACACTAACTGCCTTCTCGGGGCCAATTACTTTTTTTTTTAATTGTTCATAATGAGTTACATTGTTTAGTGGGCGAACCATGAGTTGTTATCCCCAATTCCCCGTTGCCCCCCTTCCTCCTCCCCAGTCAGCTGGATATCCTCCTCCGTGGGCCGTCTGTATCAGTCTTTGTGGTAGGGGACCATGGATAGCTTATTCTTCAGCCGGGCTCTCATGTCTCAAGTGTGTAGTTACTGAGGGTTGCCAAGTCTCCGCTATTCTCCCCCACCACGGCTCTCACAATCTTTCCGCCCCTTCTTCCGCTCAGTTCCCTGAGTCGTGGTGGGCGAGTATTGAGGCTGCTATGGTGTTGTGAGATAAGGGGTTTTTGTGTCGAGATTCGTTGGTTTCTGTCACACTGGCTTGCCTTCAACACATGTCAAACCTTGTGAGGAATACTTTATATTTAAGATACTACAATAGTCTTATGATAATTGTGCACTAATTTTTTTCAAGTAAAGAAGCTCCTATAGCTGCAGAATTTCTGTTTGGTGCACAAAGACATTTTATTGTACAAAGTAGATTTAAAAAATTGAAATGTAACTCATTATGGACAATAAATATATATTTAAAAAATGAAATAAAGTTTTTTTGCCATATTGCTTCACATGTATTTAATTTTTAATAACATTTTATTTTAAATTTTATTATTATTATTATTATTATTATTATTATTATTATTATTATTATTATTTTGGTTTTTGGAGGTAGTGCTTCACTCTATGCCAGGCTGACCTGGAATTCATTATGTAGTCTCAGGCTGGCCTTGAACTCACAGCAATCCTCCCACCTTGGCCTCCTAAGTGCTGGGATTAATTATGCGTGCCACCACATCTGGCTAAATTTACTTTGACTCACATATCAATGCAAAAAAAAGTTCACTTAGAGTTATAGAGATGGCTCAGCAGTTAATGGCACTTGCTTACAGAGCCTGCCAGCCAGGCTTGATTCCCCAGTGTGCACATAAAGCCTGATGCCCAAAGTGCCACCATGCATCTGGAGTTCATTTGCAGCAACAAAAGACCCTGGAGTGTCCATTCTCTATCTTTCCCTCCCTTCTCTTTTCTTACACTGCTTCAAATAAATAAATATTAATTTTTTTTAAATTAAATTTTAGTTTTTTAAAGGTTATACTATTATATCCTCTCTTCTCCACTGCCATTTCACTGAGGGCCCTCCTCAGTGGGGTTATTGGTATTCACTGTGGGGTCATAAAGGCATCAATCAGTCCCTGTATGGATAATCATGTTTCAATCTAATCCTATCCTTGCTGAGGCTCTTACAAGCTTCCCACCCCCTCTTCTGTAATTTGGCCTGAGCATCGCAGGTGTGTTAGAAGTCTGATTTAGTGTTGAGTTCTCTGTAACCTCTGGATTTCTGCTTTGATGAGTTTTGAGTGACCACAGTGTAAATCGTCATCTTCCTGGAGCTGGTTGCCTAACAGTGAGAACAAAACTTGTGTCACCACTTCCTCTGCAATGTCTTCTCCCCCTTTTCTCCGTAGATGTGGTAGAGATGATTTGTCTCATGGTAGGCACTTGGCTATCTTTTCTTGTGGTATTGATGGATCTTGGATCTTCCCAGTATTCTCTGCCATACATAAAATAAAATAGGTTCTCCAACCAAGAGTGAGAGCAGCTTGGAGTAAAGAGGATATGCATAGTTATTTGAGACATTTTTGATTTGTATATCTACTCTTCTTACCCAAGGATCAGTGGAGGTTCTCTCTAGAGTCAATGAGCTTTCTATTCCATGGGATTCTAACTTGGTTCGCAAGATCAGGTATGAGTTCTCTCCCCTGAATGGCTTAAGTGTCCAGTCTGAGAGCAGCTGGTTATGCATATAGGCTGTGTGCTACTATTGCAAGGTGTATATTTTTTACCTGGCTGGTTGATTTTGTAACTTGTAGGACCTCCTGATTATTCATTCTGTCAGTGATCATTATTCCTCAGCAGTTTCCATAGAACTTTCCAGCACTATGAGAACTGGCTTCCCTCTCAGTTCCAGCATGGTCTCTTGATGTCCTGTGACTATAGGCTGTAGTGCTTTCAGCAATAAGGTCTTACCTTTTAGCTCTGGCAGGTAACCAAGTTTTTGGCAATGGCCTGCATTGTTTTGGGGTCATGGGTCTCCTTGACACAATATTTCACTGTCAGGGGTAACTGAATTCTGGCCCAGGGATTTAATAGCCAGAGGCCAGGGTTCTAGAGTTAAGTTTTTATCCACCTTCTACTGGGGAATCTCTCCCTACCACCCCACTTTAAAGGTTGTATCTTGTAGAATTTAATCCTGGAGGAAGGTTTCTAAGGTACTGATTCAGGTTGTCATTAGTTTTGTGTAACTACCTCCCTTCCCCTTATCCCCATAAGGCCTTTACACCTCTTTTTTCTTTCCTTCCTTCCTCCCTTACCTCCTTCCTTCCTTCCTTGCTTCCTTTTCTTTTCTTCCTTCCTTCATTCTTTCCTTCCTTCCTTTCTCCCTCAACACTCTTATCAAGTTACCCCTCCTCTCTCCCTTCCTATCTTCCTTCTTTTGTAGTTTTATTGTAGGTCCATATTTCAATACATGTGTAGAGCAAATAATGTTCAAATCAAAGTAAGTATATCTATCCACTCATATATTTATCATTTCTTTTAAAATATTTTCGTTATTTATTTGCAAGAGGAGGGAGGGAGAGAGAGAGAGAGAGAGAGAGAGAGAGAGAGAGAGAGAGAGAGAGAGAGAGAGAGAGAGAGAGAGAGAGAGAGAGAGAATAGAGATATATAGGGAGAATGGGCCTGCCAGGGATTCCAGCTGCTGCAAACAAACTCCAGAAGCATGAGCCACTCCATGCATTTGCATTTATGTGGGTACTGGGGAATAAAACCTGAGTTGTTGGCTTTGCAGGCAAGCACCTTAATTGCTAATCATTTCTCCAATCCCATTTCTTTATAAAATATTTTATTCATTTATTTGCAAGGAGGGAGGGAGAGAACAGAGAGAGAGAACAGAGAAAGAGAGAGAGTTGAGGGAGGGAGGGAGGGAGGGAGGGAGAGAGAGAGAGAGAGAGAGAGAGAGAGAGAGAGAGAGAGAGAGAGAGAGAGAGAGAGAGAGAGAGAGAGAGACTAGAGCCTTTTGCCACAACCAAACTCCAAACTCCAGATTATGTGCCACTTTGGGTACTGGAGTATGAACCCTAGTCAGGAGGCTTTGCAAGCAAGTGATTTAACTGCTGAGACATCTATTCAGCCCCTATTCATTATTATTTTTTTAAATATAAATTTATTGTCCATAGTGAGTTACATTATTTAGTGGGCAAACCATGAGTTGTTATCCCAAATTCTCCAATTCCCCCACTCCCCCTCCCTGATCAGTTGGATATCCTCCTCCATGGGCTGTCTGTATTAGTCCTTGTGGCAAGGGATCCTGGATATCCTAGTACTCAGCCTGGACTTCCTGGCCCAAGTGTGTTGTTACTGATGGGTGCCATGCCTCTGGACCATCTCCCCACCATGGCTCTCACAATCTTTCCGCCCCCTCTCTGCTCAGTTCCCTGAGTCGTGGTGGGTGAGTAATAAGGCTGCTTTAATGTTGCGAGCTTAGGGGTCCTTGTGTCGAAAATCCTTGGTTTCTGTCTCATTGGCCTATCCTGTGTTGATTGGATGGCTGTGGTTATAGGTCCCTTGTTCATCTGTCATTGTCTGCTGGGTTCCCTATGGATCCTCCATGATATGACTATTTTTTATAAAAACCTTTAAAGTCTTTTCTTCCTGGTTCTTTAAATGTACAAAACATTATTTCTATCGATAGCTATACTACTATACATTAGTTTTCCTAGCTGGCTATAATTTAGTAGTTTGATCATTATTTCCTCATTCCTATTTCCTCCTTATTTTTCTAAGACTTTAGTAACTACCTTTCTACTCTCATCTTTTATGAGATCAGGTTTTCTAGATTCTACATAAAAGTGACATTATGTGGTACTTATCATCTTTCTATGTAAAGCCTATTTCACTTAATGATTTCTATTTCCACACATACTGTTGCAAATGTGAGGATTGCATTCTTCCTAATGGGTAAGTAGTATTTCCCTGTGTACATGTTATAATCTTGCCTCATCCATTTATCAGTTAATGGGCACTTAATACAGTTTCATGTGAATAGGTCTGCCAAGAACAATCTCACCAAGGGTAGGTATACAGAAGTTCCTTTCTTCTTACATTCTCATTGGAATTTGGAATCCTCAATCTTTTGCATGCTAACCATTTTTCCTGGAGTTCACTGGTGTCTCATGTAGTTTTCATTTGTATCTACATAATAATGATATCAAACATTTCATGTATTTTTTAGCCATCAGCTTCTTTTCAGAAATACCTATTAATGTCTATTATCTATTCTTTTTATTTTTTAATATCTTTATTATTGATAATTAGATACAATGTATAAGCAAATCTTGTGATGGCACCCCCATTTCCCTCCTCTCTGTCATCAACCCACTGGGGACCCTCCTTGGTGCACATACTGGATCAATCCTTAGGGTAGGGGTTATGAATTGTATAAGAGATATTTGTTTTAGTTGCTATTGAGATTTTGGGCTTCTTAATATGGTCTGGATATTGGCTGTTTTTCATGTGCATAGTTTGTAAATATTTTATTCCATTCTATAGGATTTATAATGAATTTTCCTTTGCTGACTAGAAGGTTTTAGTTTGAAATAATTTTGTCTGATTTTTCTTTTGTTTCTTCAATTTTAGGGTCTAGTCCAAAAATATTTCCCTATTCTAAAATCATAAAGCATTTTGTTTATGTTTTATTATAGTAGGTTCATGTCTTACATGGATGTTTTAATACATGTTGAATGAATGTTTGCATCTGGATAAAGGGTCTAATTCCATTCTTCTCCATCAAATTTTATGAGCAGTATTTGTTCAAAAGTGTCTTTCTCCCCCGTGTATGCATGAGTTTACTTCTAGGACCCACATTCTTTTTGATGATCAATGTGTGGATTTATTATGACAATGCCATGCTATTTTAGTTACTATAAGTTTGTAATATATTGTAAAGTCAGGAGGAATAATGATTCCTACTTTGTTCTTCTTTCTCCAAATGACTGGCTATTGAAGGATTTTGTTATTCCATGAATGTTTTAGGATTATTTCAGTTGATGAAGAATGTAATTAATTGCTTTGATAGGAATCACATTGAATCTGTAGATTGCTTTGAGTAGAATATTCATTTTGGTTTTTTGTTTCTTTGTATTTTGAGGTAAGGTCTTACTCTAACCCAGGCTGACATGGAACTCACACTGAAGTCTCAGGCTGGCCTCGAACTCACAGAGATCTTCCTACCTCTGCCTCCGAGTGCTGGGAATAAAGGTGTGCCCAGCTTTAGAAGATTCATTTTAACACTATTTATTCTTCCAATCCATGGACATATGATCTTTCCTTTTTGGTACCTCTTGGATTTCTTTCATCAATGTTTTCTGATAATCACTACAGATATATTTTGCCATTTTGCTTAAAAGTTGTTTCTATATACTTTGTTATTTGTAGTTATCATAAATGGGCTTGATTTCAGGATTTCCATTTCAGATAATTCATGATTGATATATAGAAATCCTATTGAATACTGTATGATGGTTTTATATTCTGTTACTCTGTGGAATTAATATGTTATTTCCAATGTTTTAGTAAATTTGGGGGAGTTTTATATAGATAAGGTAATATATTCTGTAAATGGTGAGAATTTGGCTTTTCTTCCAATTTGATGCTCTAAATTTAGTTCTTGCCAAATTGCTCGGGGAAGTACTTCTATCAATTTGTTGAATAAAAATTATCAACATAGACATCCTTATCTTATTCTGGATATTAGGGTCAGGGCTTTCATTTTCCTCCTAGTCAGTATGTTTGTTGCTTCATTATAAATGGTCTCCCCTATGTTTAAGTATTTTCCTTCTAACACTTATTATTTTTATTTTTTATCATGAATGAATATTCATTTTTTTTGATACAGAGGTAATGGATCCTAGGCTGGCCTCAACTCTCTGTATCTGAAGATGACTTTGAACTTTAAGTATTCCTGTCTCTATTTCCCAGTGCTGGGATTACAGTTGTGGAGCACTATGCCAGGCTTATGCAGTGCTGAAGATGGAACCAAGGGCTTTATGAATCTTAAGGCAATCATTCTACATACTGAGCTCCCTTCTCCATTCCCTGGATGTTAATATCAATGTCCTTTTCTTATCTGAGGCAATAAAATATTTTTTCTCATTCATTCTGTTGATATTGTTTTGTACATTTATTGATATGTATATGTTGAATCATCCTTATGTCTCTGGGATAAGTCAGAATTGATTATGGTGTATAGTATTTTAAAATTGTGTTGGATTCATTTTGCTAACATTTTATTGTATTTTTTACTTTTTTTGAGACAGGTCATAGCCCAGGTTGGTCTAACACTCTTTATGTAGCATATGTTAATCTTGAACTACTTATCTTTCTACCTCTAAATCCTAAATGCTGGGATTATAGGTGTGTACCTCATATCCAGCTGTTAGCATTTTTATTAAAGAATTTCATATTCTCATCAAAAGTATTGTCTACTTTTCTACTATTATTTTACCCTTATTTTGTTTTGGCAACAGAGTAAAGCTGGTCTTGTAGAATGTACTTACAGTAATTCCTTTCTTTTCTGTGTTTTAGAATAATTTAAGCAGAATTGGTATTAATTTGTTAACTGGTTCTTGGACCTTAGCAGCACAGCAATGTAGTTAAGAACTTTGCTTTAATGACCTTACTTGTCATTGGGTCTATTGGGATTTTCTCTTTATTCAGAATTGAGTCTTCTTTAAGTGATTTGTCTAGGAATGTTTATTTCATCCATGTTATCAAATTTGTTGGAACGAAATTATTCAGTATAATCTCAAATGTTTGTGTTTATGTAGTGTCATTATAATGTTCCATTTTCATCTCTGGTTCTATTTATTTAAGTGGTATCGCTTTTTTTTCTAGTTAAGGGCTTGTTAATTTGGTTTCTCTTTTTGAAGAAGCAGACCTTTGTTTCAATTTTTATTTTTTACTGTTCTGCGACAGTTATTTCCGTACTAATCTTTACTTTTCCTTTCCTTATAATTAGGGTTTGTTTTGATTTTTTTCTAGTTTTGTGAAATGCAATGAAAAGTTGTTGAGATATTTCTCTTTGTTGATTACCAGAAACTTCTAACTAGTACTACTTTTGATATATCCCATAGAATTTTAAGTTGCATCTTTTTATATTTTTAGGAATTTCAAAATTCTTAATTTTTCCTCAGCCTTTTTTGAAAGATTCTTCAAAGATAAGATGCTTAATATTGGTGTATTTATACATTGTCCAAATATTTTCCTGTTATTGATTTTTAGTTTTATTACACTGGGATAAAATGATAATAATATTTCAGTGCCTAAAAATTATTGTGATTTGTTTTGGGTCCTATTATATAACTTTTACTGAAGAATGTTCCATGTGATAAGGAGAAAAATTGTATTATATAGTTATTGGATACAAAGACCTACCAACATCGATTATTTGCATTTGATCTAGAGTGTCATTTAACTGTTATTTCTTTTATTATATATATATATATATATTTTTTTAATATATATTTATTGTCCATAATGAGTTACATTATTTAGTGGGCAAACCATGCGTTGTTATCCCGAGTTCCCCAATTCCCCCCCTCCCCATCCCTGATCAGTTGTATATCCTCCTCTGTGGGCTGTCTGTATTAGTCCTTGTGGCAAGGTATCCTGTATATCTTAGTACTCCTCCCAGTCTTCCTGGCCCAAGTGTGTTGTTACTGATGGGTGTCATGCCTCCGGACAGTCTCCCCCACCACGGCTCTCACAATCTTTCCGCCCCTCTTTTATTATATTTTTAATTAAGAACCTTAATACATGAATGAACCATACTTTATTTTCTCTATGTTCTGTCCATTGCTGAAAGTAGGATGTTAATGTTTGCAACTGTTATTTTACTGTTTCTTTATGTCTGAGTAAAATCCCATTGTGCCCTGAATCCACATCCCACCAAGAAGAGCATAACAATGTGGTAGGTCCAAGGTGCATATTGTTATTGTTTTCTTCTTGACTCGTGGTCCAAGACCACTACAAGTAGTCATAGTTGATCCTGGATAAGTAGAGTCCTTTAGACTGGAGCAATGTGCCTTCCCCAGGTAATGAAACTACCAGAAATTCTGTGTGTAGGTCATTCTGGGGTAGGAGACTGTTAGGACATTGCTTAGTATTAGAATTTTCCAACCTATCACTAAGTTACCAGTAAAGTTCTGATCTTTCTACCATTTTCTTTTCTCAGTGGGTAGGTCTTGCTCTCTCCAGTGTTGCCAGAGAATAGACACTGTTGGTAAAAAGGCACTTTGTTAGTCTTCTAGGCTGATACTAAGTTTTGAAGTGCCTAGGGACATACATATTTCTAATGGTGCACCAAAGTCCATGCAGTTTTGGGAAGTGATGTGGTCCAAAGCACTAGTCAATTCTACTGGAGCATATGCCCTTGCCTCACGCAAGCAAAGCTCTAGAGCTTCTTCTGTGAATACTGGATGAAAGCAGGTCTAACTGATGTTAGGAGATACTTGGTAGAGTCTTTCGTCCACTTAGGCTGATGCTAAAGTGGTTCACACCTACATCTTTCAACAGCATGGATCTAGTCTCAGAGATGAGACATGTGTGTTTCCCTGACCTATACCAAGTTTGAATTTAGGCAGCTGTAAATTTGGTCTGTTTCACAAGACTGCCTGATGCTGATATGATCTAGAAGCTCTGCTGTTTGCCTTCTTTGTTAAACTTTTACTTTTTTCTGGGTACTTGATCCAACTACAGCTGGGCTCTGAGACAATGGTGTTTATGTACTCTCCCCAGAGAGTGGGTTCCTGTTTCTAGTCTTCAGTCTGAGTGTGGAAGAAGATATTAGAGACAGTAGATATATTGGAGCTCAAGTTCAGCCAGATGTAGGCAATGTGGAGCTATCTTGCATCAGGTTTCACCATAACAGGTATGGTACTGCATTTCAAGTATAATCCCTGAATTTTGACCTCTTTCTCTAAGCAGGAGTTTACTCTTACCACATTATACTAGTTAGAATGACATGTGACTCTTCCCTTCCTCTTTTCTTCAGTGCTGCCATGATTAATCTCAGTTGTGAATTTGTAAGGATTTAGAATCACCTTGGAACCAGGTCTCTGGGCATGCCTGTGAGGGATTTCCTAGATTAGATAAATTGAGGTGAGAAGATCCACACTTAATGTAGGTGATGCCATTGCACCCTAACCTTTGAGGTGCTGCAACAAAGCACTGGGCCCAAAACAGTTGATGCAAGGAAAGTTTTTATTTTAGTTTATAGTTTTGAGGGGAAGCCTCATGGTGGCAGGGAAAAGATGGGCTAGCAGAGGCTTGACGTCAACTCTGCCACAGCATGTGGAAAGCATTAGCAATAGAGTGAGCTGAGTTCTGGCAAGGGAGACCTAATATCCCCAAAACCTGCCGCAAAAAATGCACCCCCTCTAACAAGGCTCCACTTCCCAAATTATCATCAGCTGGGGACCAAGATTTCAAAACACATAAATTAATGGGGGGTAGTCTGTTTCAAACCATCACAGATGGGCTGGTGTCCTGAACTACATTATAAGAAGTAAATTAGTTGAGCATAGCATTTGTCTCTCCCTGCTTCCTTACTGTGAAAGCAATGTGAACAACTGCTTCATATTCTTGCTACCATGTCATCCTCACCATGATGGAGTGTATCCCCTGGCACTGTAAGAAAAAATAATAAAAAAAACCTTCCTTAAATTCATTTTGTCATAGCAATGACAGCACTTTATGTAAGCGGTTTTCTAAACTTAATCTTGTTTTAATGATGATGGCACAAATATATATATATATATATATATATATATATATATATATATATATATATATATATGTGTGTGTGTGTGTGTGTGTGTGTGTATATGTATATATTCATATATATACATATATATATATATATACACACACACAAAGCTCTAAGACAAAAGTATGTTTATCTAAGGGTGAACACTTTGTATAATGCTTTTTTTCCTTGAAATCAACTTATAGATTCTTACATAAACTAACATCTAAAAATTTCTCATTTTAGTTTAAGTGCCAACTATACTGACTTTTTCAATTGGCTAATTATTCTTTCCTGCTGTGGATATTAGCTGTTGAGATCTCGGGAAGATCACTTAAGTAAGACACAGTGTGTTTGAGGAAAATCTCAAGCCCCATGAACCAATCATCCTGTTGTTTTAATATTCAGTTGAGAAATTCCTATTCAGGCTGTTTATTTGCATATTAATAAGATATTGCTCTTGCTAGAGTGCTCGAGGTAGTGAAAACTGTAGAACTATTAGATTTCTGATATTGTCAGAGTTTATACAATTGTGACAGCCTAGCATGGGATCTCTGTCTGAGACAGTGGAATATATTCACAATTGAAGCTGGCCCTGAAAATCTGGTTGTCAATTGAGAAAAGCACGTTCAGAGTCAGCTTTCACAGTAATTGGTTAACACTCCTCTTTCTCTGTGGAATCAAGTAATAGAAAAATAAATGCAGAGTAAATAGAATTTCATGCTTGTGCAAGTCACTGGCAAAATCATCATTGGGCCATGCAGGAAGAGATGTTCTGTGCAGAGGAAAATTGTCTTGAAAGGAACTGTTTTATTTCAATTTCTCTTCTTATATTTACTCATTTTGAAGTTGTGGTCTTAAAGTGCTGATTGCTTACAAAGAGATGTCCTGGGAAGGAGAGCATTTTGAACCTTTTGTATAGTTCAGATGAATTTTTGCAATATTATCAAAAGTCTGAATTACCCATGTTGATTTTGAATGTTAGAAAACCCACCCAAAGTTACTTATATAGAAAGACAAGAGCATATTAAAACCAAAAAACTATTTGTAGTGATTATTATTTATATTTGTTGGAAAAAATATCAAAACAGACAAAGTTAGCAAATAAATCACCCTAATTCAGTTGGATATTTGTCACTGTATATATCTCTGTCTTCATCACATTTCTTATTATATTTTTCAATTGCCATTTTAATAAGTTAAGTGATTGTTCTTCCCAATTGAAACAAAATATTTGTGGAAGAAACCTTAAAAGAGAAAAGATTCATTTTTGGTTTGTAGTTTTAAAGGCTTAATCAATTGTTATGGGTCTGTGGTAAGGTGGAACATCATGGAAGAGAACATATTTTAGAGCAAAGCAGCTCACCTCATTGGAGGTTAGAAATAGAGAGAAAGACAGATATTGCTCCCCTAAACACCACCACAGAAAGAAAAGAACTGGCTATTGCTTATACAATTCATAACCCCCTACCCCATGGACTGGTCCAGAAAGCCCACCAAGAAAGGCCCCCAGAGAGTTGAGGACAGGGAAGAGGGAAATGGGGGTACCACTACAAGGTTTTCTCATACAATATATCTAATTATTGACAATAAATATGTTTAAAATGCATTAAGTCCATCAACAAAAGTCTTGATAGTCTTAATGATTACAATACTGTTCACAAATCAAAGTCTAAAGGCCTCTGAGTTTCAACACAATTTTTAAACAATGAGTCTTTAGAAAATTAAGTTTCGGACTTATAACATACATATACTGATGGGAAGGATAAACATTCTTATTGTAAAATGGAGAAATAGGGGCACAGAAAGTAGGGATTGGAACAAAACAAGACTTAAATCTGGTAGGGAAAAACATTAAATCCTATATCAGCATTTCCAGCATCTGGAGCACATATATATAATAGTGAGGTATGGCTACCATGGGCTTAGGAAGCCCCACTCCTTCAGATTTACTGGCTGGAGTCCACATGGTTTTTCATATGAGCTGACTTCACTGGCTGCCTAGAACTTCAATTTGTAGAACTTTTACATTCTTGGCACCACCATTAACTAAATCTGCTTACATCATTAATCAAAATAAATCTTGTTTTAAAAATATTTTTCTAGTGTATTTTTCATAGGAATAGCTGGATAACAGAAAATTGGTATCAAGAAGTGGTTTCATTACTATAACTGTAAGCTTATGGAGTTCAGAAGCATTTCTAATTGGGTTGTATGAGGATTTTGGAAGTTTCCATCCCAGCTTCAACTTTACACTCATATCTGCATGCATTAACTTTCAGAAATTTTTCATGGATACCCACTTCCTGTCTATCAGGATTTCCGTAAAATTTTTTTTGAAGTCTTTCTTTTTTTTTTTTGAGGTCATGGAGACTTCATGACCTCTTAACTCTTTTACTCTGCATTCCTACAAAGGCAGCATCATGTGATAGTAAGTACAAAGACTTGCCACTGACATGCACAGTATTACCAGGGGTACTCATATCTTAGCTGTAAATAACCTCTGAGTGTATGGGTGGCTGAACATGGGGAAAGGAATGTCATTACAACACCTTCCCTAGGCATCCCTGTGCAGAGGATACTCTACTAGGAATCTTGCCTTTTTGAGACTGTCACAGGTAGGGTCTTGCTGATTCCTGATTTGCCCTTAGTGCAAAATACTTACTTTGTAATGTCATGACTCTCTTAGGAACCACACCTTGCTTGGCGACAACTTTATACATGCTTTTTTTCTGGACAAGATGCTCAATTCTCAAAAGTTTCTGCTCTGATTTTTGTACCCAAATGACACTATTTTCTCAGATATTTATAACCCACATCTCCAAACTCCTTACTTTAAGTGGAAGGGAGATTTAATTTGAGTCATAATTTCAGAGGTTTTAATTCATGGTCTCTTGTCCCCATGGCTTTGGGCCTGTAGGAAGAATGTACTGGGGAGTGTGTGGTAGACTAGAGGGACAGAACCTCAAAGTTGTGTCTCCAGATGTCCATCTTCCTCTTGCCATTCTTCAACATCTGAAGTTTCGATTAAATCCCAACAGTAATATCAGCTACATAAAAAGCCTTCAACACATATAACTTGTTGGGTGTTTAATATAAAAGCCATAACAAATTAATATAGTCTTAATGGATTGAGTGACAATCAATTTATTTTCATAATTTTTCTTGAGATCAGAGACCAGAAGTCCAGGACAAATCTCCAAGATAATAAACTTAAGGATTTAACAGAGCTGAACTCTTCCCTGAAGGTTCTATAGCAGAATCTACTTCAATGCCTGTTACCTTTTAGATATCATACACATTTCTTAGTTCAAGGGCCCTTCATTTTCAAAACTATCAAAGCAAGTCAAGCCTTATTCCTGTCACATCTTTCTGATCTCTTTTTCCTCTTTATCAGTTACTTTCTCATTACTGGGAAAATAAACCCAATCAGAAGTATCTTAAGGAGGAAAAAGTGTTTAATTCAATTTATAGTTCAGAAGTCAAATCTATCATGGTGGGTGGCATAGTAAGCCACATGCTTTGGGGATGAATCTCCAAACTGGACAGAGTTTATGGGAAGAAAGGATTTATTGAAGTTATAGATCCAGGGGAAGTTCCATAATAGCAAAAGAGGATAGCCCCTTTTCACAGGTTCAAGCAGAGAAGAAACCCATCACCAACACCACACACACAGAACAGCAAATAGGCATGGGGAGAGGCAGGGATTTCTTTCCCCTTTATATAGTTTTAGGATGGGATCTTGCAACCCTATCTCAGACTTGTTGGCTTCCTAAGTGTCTGGAATTTCCTTTTTGCACTGCCCTCTAAGGAAGGATGTTAATTTTCAGCTTCCCTGATCTTTCTTACATCCTGCCCCCTACTGAGAGGACATGCCTTCATGTAAACATCCTCAGAGACCCACCCAAGATAATTAAAAAGATCAAGTTGATGACAAAATCCAACATTCACAAGTCCACCCCTTGTCAACTTGACATCAAGCCATATCTCCTTAGATTATACTTAATTTACAAATGAAGACAGTAACAAGATCATAATTATGCCTAACATGTTAAAACTATACCATGTACAACCAAAAATGCATAATTTCCCCCACAACACAAGACAAGGTCTCTTAACTGTGAATTTTGTAAAATCAAAACAAGTTACATATAATGGCACAGAGTAAACATTTCCAATTTCTATGAGGCATAACAAGACTGGACCAAAGCAAACTCAAAAACCAGTAGACAAATATCAAACATCTGCAGTTCAAATCTGATATCATAGCCAGTGACTGGCAGTTTCTGGATTTTACACTTCCATCCCTCCAGCTCTGATGAGTATCTGGGGAAATCTTCTATCCCAAGCCAACAGTGCTCCATGGTTGCCCTTGTATAGTACTATTATATCCAAAATATCTTCAGGTCTGCATTGCAAACAATGATCCACCTTCACTTGCTGATCAGGGACTTCACACCCTGTTCCATAAACTGTAGCATCTCAGCAGTGGCTCCTGGAACCATGTGCATTTCATGACCCATTCCATGCATGCATTTCTCATGCTTCCAAAAGCAAAAATAGGTATGCAGTACAAAATCATGTTGTTAATTCTGGGGTGAAGAAAATTATGACTCTGAAGAACTGTTCCGTCTTTTCAGCTATCTACTTCCAGAAGAGTTTGTACAGTCTATCATTCAGTCCTTCCTGGGTGGAAACACCTCAGGCATAAAGCAGTCAGTCTATATTCTTTAGGATCGCTAATGTGTTGACAATAGCAGCTTCAGTAACCTAAATACCAGTTTCTTTGTCAGTAAGTTCAACTTGCTTTGAGTTTTTTCAACCTTAAATCTTAAATTCTGAGTTCCATATCATTAGCCAAACACAACAGTCCATTTCTTAAATTTAACCTTGATCAAGCTCTCTGGGCATGGGCAGTAGAATACAGCCAGATCTTATTCCAATAACATAGTACTAGTCACTTTCTCTTCAGTCTCTCCTTCCCCTTAGAAAGTTTACAAGACAAGCTTCCAAATGCAAGTCTCCCTGACTTAGCATTTTCAAATTATCATGAAAATAGCCCATAAAACTTGGTTTACCACTCTGGAAGGCAACTTCAGTTGCAAGTACCAAGTCCATGTCCATTCCTCCAGCATACAAGTTCCAGAAAACCAAAGTACACACAGACAAATTCATATCAGCAATGTCACCCCACTCCTGGTACCAAAACTGTCATAGTCAGCCACATGCTGATGAATCTCCAATCCAGGCATAGTTTATGGAAGAAAAGGATTTATTGAAACTACAGAATCAGGGTAAGTTCCATCTGTAGCCACATGCTGTTGGGATGAATCTCCAAACCAGGCACAGTCTATAGGGGGAAAGGACTTATTGAAGCTCTAGATTCAGGGAAAGTTACATAATGGTGAACGTGACTGGCCCCCTTTCACAGGTCCAAGCAGAGAGAGAAAACACATCACCAGAACCACACACAACAACAACAATACAGGAGGATGGGGGAGATTTCCTCCCCCTTTTTATATCCTTAGGATGAGGTCTTGCAACCCTATCCCAGACTTGGCTTCCTGAGTCTCTGGAATTTCCTTTCTGCATTTCCCATACAGAAAAGGATATTAATTTCTAGCTTCTCTGAGCTTTCTTACATCCTGACCCCTACTGAGAGGCTGCCTTCCTGTAAACAACATCAGAGACTCAACCAAGATTACTAAAAGGGTCAAATTGACAACAAAATTTAACCATCACAGTGGGAAAGGCATGACAGACCTGAGCTGGCATCACATCTTCACATCATCAGGAAGGAGGTAAAGAGAGATAAATGTTGACTTCAGAGCCATCTTTCTTCATATTTATATAGTCCCCAGCCTATGAGATGGTGCCACCCCCAGTTAGGGTGGGTCTAGCCTATAAAATCCTTAACCGACATGCCAAGAGATTTGTTTTTATGTTGATTTTAAATTCTATCAAGTTGACAAACACAGATTAATCATCACCCTCCACTCTTTGCTTTTGAAAACAATTGATATTACATTGGACATACCTACATAAATACAGGCTATTCTCCACAGAGTCATGTAGTTAGCAACCTTAATATCACCTGCAGTAATATTTCCTTTCTGCTACAAAGTCTGACATTTATAGATTCTATGGATTAGGGTGTGGGTATCTTGTACATTTGGCTTTATTCTGCTTCTACACATGTTGTGTGGTATAAATTGGCAGGCCAGAATATATGATGTTTTAGTTGGGAATGTTACCTTTTATAGATCTTGGTGTATAATGGATGATAATACCAAACTAGATGGCCAGAGACCTGAATTGGAAAACAACTTGTTTACTTTTTTTTTTTTTTTTAGTATTTATTGTCCATAATGAGTTACATTATTTAGTGGGCAAACCATGCGTTGTTATCCCGAATTCCCCAATTCCCCCCCTCCCCATCCCTGATCAGTTGTATATCCTCCTTCGTGGGCTGTCTGTATTAGTCCTTGTGGCAAGGGATCCTGTATATCTTAGTACTCATCCTGGTCTTCCTGGCCCAAGTGAGTTGTTACT
>PVHP010022923.1:0-27847 GCA_004024765.1 Zapus hudsonius
ACCATGGTTATAGGGTACTTTATTGAGAGGGTGGCTCTTCACATATTTTTTTTATATTTATTGTCAATAATTAGATACATTGTATGAGCAAGTCTTATGATGGTTCCCCATTTCCTCCTCCATGTTCCCTACCCACTGGGGGCCCTCCTCAGTAGGCTTGCTGGACCAGTCCATGGGATGGGGGGTTATGGATTGTACAGGAGGTAGCCAGTTTTTTTTTTCTTTGTGTGTTGTTGCTGAGCGGGGGCGATGGTTGTGGGTATTCTCCTCCACCATGGCTCTTACAATCTTTCTACCCCTCTTCTGCTCAGATCCATGAGTCATGGTGGGTGAGTTTTAGGTTCATGCTTCTATATATGCTCCTCAGATTGGTGCTCCTTCTTTAATATGAAGAGTCGCTAGAATTTAAATATTTAATTTTAAAGAGAAATGAGAATTTCTGACCTTCATCTTTCCCAATATTTTCTCCATTTTCCAACCTTCTCCTTCATTTCTTGAAATCTTTTCTGATTTGCTATAATTTTCTATTTTTACTGCTCAGTTTTCCAGCTCCTTTTTTATGCTGGGCTACATCCTGCCATGGTGCTTTAGCTGGTCTTCTCATTCAATCATTCTTCAGATGTATTTAATTTCTAGACTTTCTATTTGTTTTTTTAGATATCTGCTTTTCAGTCATGGTATCCAGTGTGTTTCTGGTGGATTTCTGTACTTCTGCTTACTTTACATTGTCTTTCAAATGTTCCTCATTACTTCAGTTCCTCAGGAGGTAGAGGTGGTGCTGTCTGTGAGAGCTCCTGACTCTTGTACCTGACAGGTTCATTCCTTCGCTGTTCAGTGATTTCTTCTGCCGTGAGCTCATCGTGTGTGGGGCTGGTGTATTCCTCTGATGTATCACGTATTAGAATTGTGGAATGTCTCTTGAGAGTGTTTTTACAATTGCTTTTGCCAGCTTCTCCAAGATATTATTAGCCAGGGACCAGTTTTTATATTAATTTCTTGGCTTGGAAATTTCTGGGCCATTCCAGTGGAGTCATTTTTTAAAACCAAATTTGTGTGAAGACCAAGTTCAGGGTTTTGAATTTTCAGGAAAGGCCTTTTATTGTCCCCCTTGCCCCCCCCAAAAAAAAACAGACACATGAGTTTCCATGTCATCTTGCTGTGCTAGTTGAGGAATTTTTTTTTCTGATTTCTATTCTCCATGATCATTCATTCAGGCCTGCAAGAGTCTGGTTTTGGGGAGGAGTCTCATTTCTGCCCTCAACACAGGCTCCAGGCCCTATTTCCCCAAGTTGCACAGGTTATGAAGATCCCCACCCGCTGTAGTGCAGAGGACAGATGAGGCAGAGTCACACGAGATTTCACTTTCTACCTCATCCTATCTCCTTGGGTGCTTTTCCCTGCTTTCTTGTGATCTTAGCTTTGCTTTGAGGGTTTGTTTCTGTTGTTACATCTTATCCTGAAATCCTAGCCATAGCTGAAGAAAGACTTTCCAAGTTCTGTCCATCAGCCTTATTATCTAGATTTGTGGTACTTTGGTCTATGCTGTCTTTTTTCCCCCGTTTAGATTAAGATTTCAGAATTTCATGTTAACACTTCTATAATAGTCATCTAATGTCCTTGACTCCCAAGAGCCTTAGATAAAACCTCTCAAGTGGATCCTTCTATAACCACTTTGACCATGTAATTTGCTGGCTTAAGAACTCATGCTGCTGTGGAATAAAGTCTAAATTCCCTGTCCTTGCATTTAAAATCATCGACTGTCTGGTCTCCAGTTAGATATATTTTCTATAAATTTTAGTGAAGATTTGTTTTTCCATTGTTGGAGATTCTTATTAACAAATCAGGAAAGAATGTTCTGATATATAAAACTGCTAAATGGATCCCCAAATATAGAATCAACTGCTTTAAAAAATCTATTTTGCAATAGATTACATTAATCCTTCTATTACCCCAAATCTTGGATGGTCCTGACTTCAACAGGCACTCAGTGACTACTTCCCTCTGTTTGCTTGCTTGCTTGTTTGAAACAGGTAGCCTAGACTGGCCTTGAAGTCTCTATATTAGCAAAGGATGAACTTTGAAGTCCAGTTCCTGCTGCCACTACCTCCCAAGTGTGGTATAACAGGTATACACCACCATGCCCAGCTACAATGAGTACTCTTAAGTATTTAATTATGAAAGGGTTACTGGCTATATTAAAAGCCATAGACTTCAAATAAATGAAATAGAAATTTCTCTTGAATGACTTTGGAAGCGTATCTATTTTCTAGAGTGTGTAACAAACTAAAATAATATCGAAAAGCTTGAACTGATAGAATATAATATAATACAAATGGCCACAGACGGAACTCTAATTGTGAGTCAAACAGTCATGTGTCATTTAATGACAGTGATAGCATCTCAGAAATGCAGTTTTGTGTGATTTTGTCCTTATGGAAAGTTCATAGGGTGTACTTTACACAACCCTAGATCGTGTAGCCTGCTTTTCATATTACATACACACACACACACACACACACACACACACACACAGATATGAGGTGCATGTATGTGGTATAGCTTATTGTTCTTAGAGACATAATAAATAAAACATGAGATTAGACATGAGAGAAAACAAAGCTTTCAAGAGATGCAATAGAGCTGGAGAGATGATTCAGCAGTTAAAAGTTCTTGCTTGCAAAGCCTGTGGCCTGGGTTAAATTCGCTAGTTTAAGCCAGATACACAAAGTGACATATGCATCTGGAGTTTGTTTACAGTGGGAACAGGACTGTGTGCCCATTTTCTCTCTGTCTCATTGCAAATAAATAAATAAATAATACTTTAATAAAAGATACACAGTACATGTAAGATGTATGTATAGCAATATTCTGTTTTTAAAAAATTTTGGGGGTAGAAAACATTCTAGAATTATGGTTAAAACTATAGTATCTGGGGCTGGAGAGATGGCTTTGCACTTAAGGCACTTTCCTGTAAAGCCTAAAAGACCTAGGTTTGATTACCCAGTACCCATGTAAAGTGGCGCATGCATCTGGAGTTTGTTTATGGTGGCTGGCATACCCATTCTCTCTCTCTCTCTCTCTCTGTCTCTCTCTCTCTCCCTCCACTTGCAAACCAATTAATTAATTAAAAAATAACATTAAAAAACTATAGTGTCTGTTGTAGTCAGCATTCTAGTTGCTGCATAGAAAGAACCCAAATAAAAGCGGCTTGTAGAGGAATGGGTTTATTTGGCTTACAGACTCGAGGGGAGACTCCATCATGGCAGGGAAACGATGGCATGAGCAGGGGGGTGGACATCACCTCTGCCACAGAACTGCAAACAATGGCAGGAAGGTGTGCCAAACACTGGCAAGGGGAAGCTGGCTTATAACCCCCATAAGCCCACCCCCAAAACATAGCTCCAGCGAGGTTGTAAAACCCAAACTGCCATCAGCTGAGGATCAATAAATCAGAACACACTCATTTGTTTGTAGGGGACACCTGGATCAATCCATGGCAGTCTGCCCCTGGCCCCCACAAACTAATAATCATACATGATGTAAATATGAAGTGTTCAGCTCAACTCCTAAGTCCCCACAGCTTTCAACTGAGCCATAATACCAAAAAATAAGCCTGTAATGGCACAGAACATTCATACTGCAAAGGTAACATGAGGCATGACAAAAACAGAGTGAACCAATACAAGATTTAAAACAAACAGGGCACCATCAATCTCTAACTCCAAATTCAATTATCCTGCATTTGAACAAGTCTCTTGGAGATTCGATTCCACCCCTCCAGCTCGGCTACTTACAGTCCAGGAAAACTTCATCCAGTGCTAGAGCTAGCCTTGACAGCCATCCATAGTCCTGGCATCTTATTGGATCTCCATTGCTACCCACAGTTCATCCTCATGGCTCCATTGGGCCTCCATGCAGGCAATCTAGCACACCTGTTTCACATTGCCAATGGCATTTTTCAAAAACAAAACTGTGTTGCAAATCCAATGACCCTCTCTTTCTAACCAATCTCCACTCAACAGAACCAGGTGGGCTACAAATTTGTTAATCCGGGGGGGAGGGGGTATAAAGTATTCAGGCCCTTTACTTCAAAGAGTCCACATTCTTCCTGTTGTTCTAATGCAGACCAACTGGCCCAATCTCAATGGTTGTAATCTCTCAAACAATTTCAGGTGAATGGGCAGCAGTTTTGGCCCAAAGATCTTTCTTTCTGTGCCATCTCCATCTGCTCACACCAATCCATTTCCACACAAAACAACCATGCACAAATTCTCAGGACATAGGCAGGAAGAATTCAGCAAGCCTCTCACACAAACTGCTTCTGGCAGTCTTGACAAAGTTCTTTCTCACCCTTGTAAGCCAAACCTCACAGTCCATTGTTTTTACTGCATTCAGGTCTTGTAACTCTGACCAGAATGGTCCATTAAGCTGAAATCACAGTACTGCAAGGCATCTCTCAGGATGAGGTTTCAAATCCTTCCACATTCCTCATGCAGAGCACTTCCAAAAACCCAAAGCCACAAGATCAGGGTTCTAACAGCATAAGACCCCACTTCCTGGTGCCCAAACTATTGCAATCAGCATTCTAGTTGCTGTGCAGAAAGAACCCAAACAATAGTGGCTTGTTGAAGAATGGGTTTATTTGGCTTATGGACTTGAAGGGAGACTCCATCATGGCAGGAAAAATGATGGCATGAGCAGAGGTGTGGACATCACCTCCGCCACAGCACTGCAAACAGTGGCAGGAAGGTGTGCCAAACACTGACAAGGGGAAGCTGGTTTAAAGCCCCTGTAATCCCAACCCCAACAACATAGCTCCAGTGAGGTTGGAAAACCCAAACTGCCATCAGCTGAGGATTGATCAACCAGAACACATTCATTTATTTGTGGGGGACACCTGGATTAAACCATGACACCTTTCTTACATGACACCTTAAATTTTACCAGCACCAATCATAATTCTTGTCTACCAAGTGCTGTAAATCCAGCTTGGTACTAAGAAGTGAGGCTGATGCTGCAATAAACCTGACCTTGTGATTCTTAGTCTTATGGAACTGGCTTGTAGGTGGAATTTGGAAATGCTATAAGCACAGTTTAATAGGCCATTCTATTTAAGTTTGAAAAATTAGAAGGCTGAAAGAAATGTAGACCATGGTGGCTCAGTTTATGAGGTTTCAGAAAGGAAAAAGACCTTTATCAAGAGCTGGGATAAAGGCAGGTCATGGGATATTCTGGCAGAGAATCTGGGGGAATTCTGCCCCAGTCTTGAGAACTTGAACAAATTTGAGTTTAAAAGTAGTGGAATAATGCATTTGGTAGAGGTAATTTTTTTATTAACAAGTAGATACTCTATATGTACAAGTCTTGTGTTGGTACCCCCATTTCCATCCTCCCTGTCCCTATTCCACTGAGGACCCTCCTCAATGGGATTGCCAGAATGCTCCATGGACTGGAGGGCTTTGAGTTGTGCAAGCAGAAGACAGTTTTTTTTGAGGGGATGACAATGCCCCTGGATATTCTCTCCACCACATCTCATACAGTCTTTCTGCCCCTGGTAGAGGAAGATTTAAGAGAGAAAAATCATTTCCCCTGTGACACACTATTTTTTTGCTGCTCTAAATCAGATCTACAAAGAAAGAGAAGAAAATACAGAGAAAAACATAAAGTTTGGCACTGAAAGAAATGTAGTAAAACTTCAAGTCCCAGATAAAGAAACTAAGCTATTTCTGCTGTAATAAAGAGATTACAACCATTGTGGATAAGCCAACTGCTTTGGACTGGGACAATAAGGAAAGATGCCCTGAAGGCAAGACCCAACCCATCGAAGGCTCAAGCTAGTAAAATGAAGTACTTTGAATGAAAAAGGCCTGAAGGGAAAATGTTGAAGGAATTCCCTGCTCCCAGAGGTCAGGCTTCTTTCCCACTTGGCAGAAAATCTTGGCAATGTTGCCCATGTGGTAATGGTTTAGGAAGCATGAAAAATATAAATTATATCACAGTTCCACAGAGCCATTGAGGCTAAGCAACATGAGGAAGGATTTTGAAGTCCCTGCAAGGAGGCCCTGCAAGGCCATCACATCAAGCTGTGAAGGTGAACTGCATTTACAATGGGGACCTGGAGATGCTGGAGATGGTAGGACATCTTCCCAGAATTTCTGTGGGCTTAGGGAGGGTCTTGTCCAGTAGATGGGCTACAGGCAGGGACAGCTGGAAAGGCAGAACTAGCTGAGCCTTTTGGAGCCCAGGTGATTTCATTAGGAACTGCAGGATTTCATGTTTGCCCTCTTGGGTTTTGACTTTGCAATCTTTCCTTGCTCTACTTCCATTCCTTCCTCTTGCAATGAGAATGTTTATTCTGTGCCATTATATGTGGGAAGTCTGCAACTCGTGTTTTTATTTTATAGGGCTTACAGTTAAAATACTGCCTTGAGTTGCAGATGAAACTTTAAACTTGTTTTTTGTTGTTATTGTTGTTGTTTGTTTTATTCTTTTGTTTTTCAAGGTAGGGTCTCACTCTGGCCCAGGCCAACTTAAAATTCATTATGTAATCTCAAGGTGGCCTTGAACTTCTGGTAATCCTCCTACCTCTGTCTCCCAAGAACTGAGATTAAAGGCATGTGCCACCACGACCAGCTGGAGACTTTCAACTTTTGAACAGTGTTGGGACTGATAAAAAGGATGTGGACTTTTACTGTTGGACTGAATGAATTTTGCATCATGAGGTGACCATGAAACTATGGGAACCAGGGGCAAATGTGTTTATTTGAATGTAAAACATCTCCCATACACTTGTGCTTTTAAATGCATAATCCCAAATTGGTGACACTGTTTAGGAAAGTTGGGAAACCCTTAACAGGTAAAACCTTGCTGGAGAAAGCATTTCCCTAGGGGCAGACCCTGAGGTATTATGGCTCTACTTGCTCTCTCTACTTCCTCCCTGATGACATGACGTGAAGTCAGCTGTCTGCTCCTGCCATGCAACAAGAAAGTAACACAAATCTCTAAGGCATATTTTCATGACTGAACCTGAGTTTCATCAGTTTGAAATTTTAATAAGCCCTTTATGCATGTAATTATTTTTGTTCTTAAATAGATTTATTTTGCTTTTGACCAAAACAACAGTCTGTGAGGAGATAAGAAAACAAATCCAGGAAGATTATTCATTTAGTCACTCAACAATTGAACAAACACTGATGTACCATCTATGAGGCTCGTTCCTTTCTTCCTTCTATCCTTCCTTCCTTCTTTTTTCTTCCTTTCTATTCATTCTTATTTGACATTTTTGAGACAGGGTCTGATAGAGCCCAGCCTGCCCTCAAATTTACTATGTAGCTAAGGTTAGCCTTAAACTCCTGATCTTTCTGCCCCTATCTCCCAAGTGCTGGGATTACATACATATATCAACATACCTGGTTACATGCTTTCTTTTTGATGATACATCAAAAAGTCACCTTTATGCCTTCCTGCAGGTAAGTGTGACTTCCAAGTCTGGCCCATAAACATATTCCTCATGACACCATCTTTCTCATCCCCCACAACCCTCCTCACCAATAGCTTAATGCACAGAACTCTAAGAATGGAGGGAAGGGTGAAGCCACAAAATAGAAAAACTTAGATTTCCTGATGATGTGCAGAAGGCAGACTACCAATCAGAAGCAATTCACGTGACTTCATGCAAAGGAGGAATAAACTTCTGCTGTCTTAAGTCAATGAGATCTGGGAGCCCCTGCATTAACATAAGTAAACATCTCAACAAATCCACCCTTCACCTTTAATTATAGTACTGTAGAGCAACAATCAAATGATGTAATTTTAGCCAGGCATGGTGTCACACACCTATAATTCCAGCACTTGGAAGGTAGAAGCAGGAGGATCAGGAGTTCAAAGCCATCCTCAACCACCTAGCAAATTTGAGACTAGCCTAGGCTACGTAAGACTACCTCAATAAAAGATCTAATTGTATTCTTAATTAATCTATTAAATGATGCCACTTAGGTTCTTTAATGATAATCTGTATGTATAAATTGATAGGCTCATAAATTTTAGAGCTGTGGCCCATCTAACCCTACCAACCAACCGTAGGCCGATGGATGAGATCCTGGCAAGAGAGGAACCACCACAGTCATATCAGGGAAGATCCATAGGGAACCCAGGAGACAATGACAGATGAACAAGGGACCTATAACCACAGTCATTCAATCAACACAGGATAGGCCATTGAGACAGAAACCAAGGATTTTCGACACAAGAACCCCTAAGCTCTCAACATTAAAGCAGCCTTATTACTCACCCACCACGACTCAGGGAACTGAGCGGAAGAGGGGGCAGAAAGATTGTGAGAGCCATGGTGGGGGAGACTGTCCGGAGGCATGGCACCCATCAGTAACAACACACTTGGGCCAGGAAGACCGGGATGAGTACTAAGATATACAGGATCCCTTGCCACAAGGACTAATACAGAAAGCCCATGGAGGAGAATATACAACTGATCAGGGATGGGGAGGGGGGGAATTGGGGAATTCGGGATAACAACGCATGGTTTGCCCACTAAATAATGTAACTCATTATGGACAATAAATATATATTAAAAAAGTAAAAAAAAATATCAGTAACCAGGAAAATTAAAAATTCAGTGGCATTCAAGAATGTCAGAGACCCTGTGTATCTTTTATCAGTGAGACATTAACTGGAAATCATGAATAAAATAGTGAAATCAAGGTAACACTCAATGAATGCAAAGCAGCTTCAACGATCCAAACACATTTTGTATGCAGAGATTCATCTACTGAACTGCAGGCTCTTCTCCCAGATTTGCTTTAGTCAACATTTCTGTCAGTGTCTCAAATGAGGATGTAGTGGGTGTGCTGATCAAATGTGTTGGTGACAGTCTGGAGGGATACAAGGAAAAGATAAGACAAACTGACAGAATCAAGATCCAAAATTATCTTGACATGGAGCTCTGTGGGGCCAAAACTAACAGAATTAAATGTAGTGAGGAGAAATGCAAAGTCTTGGTCCAAAAATGAATGATAGGAATACAGGCTGGAGAGCATGTAACTTGGCAGAAGCTGATGTAAAAAGGCCCTTGAGGATCTGATTTGACCAAAAGCTCAATTCGAGCCAATCATGAGATACGACTCCACAGACTTAGACTGTGTTAATAGAGGCATTGTGTGATGATCATGAGAAGCTTTGGGATCTGCACTCTGTACATGGAATCTGGGTGTTATTCTTAAATCCTGTGTATATTACAAGAGTGACAAAGTAGAGATTACACAGAGAAGGTGTTGGGGATCATGAATAAAGACATCTTTGTCTCTACATCCAAACGACAATGCTGGAAACCTTATCAGTGTTCGTCATATACTGTTAACATTGTGCTATTGGCTTTTTCTTCTCTAGACCACAGCTCCATGAACAAAGGGATAATAACAATACCAGCACCAGCCATGCTTAGAAGTAACATGTATTGGGTTCTTACTAGGTACAAGACATTTTTTAAAATGGGAAACTAAGCCCAGAAAGGTTCTATCTATTCATTCACCTATATATTTATTTAATAATCATTCATTGTCTTATGCTCCAGGCAGCACAGCAGGACTTCAAGGCCTGTGGAAAGTGGTGGTGTTCTCTCTCTCTTTCTCATGTGAGGAAGCAAAAGTGTTAGAGATTATCAACACTGGCCCTGAGATACGGAAACATTGCAATGCACTTGTGCACACACAGAGTTGTCATTTGCCTGGATCCCACACTACACATTTCTTCTTTAGTGGGTAGAATTGAAGTCCTCTTTCCCTTGATGCCTCCCTCACTGGTAAGTTTCAAGAACTGGTATCATTGAAAGGAGTTGAAGTAATATCTAAATAGTTCTTGAGTAACATCTAGCTCATTGAGTTTATGAATCTCAATGTTTTGTGGCTAAGACATAGGCTATGTATTCAACGTGACATCCATGTAAAACAAAGTCATTTTTAAGAAAAGGATTTGAAATAGAAATACACATTTAAGGAGAGGGTTCTGCGCCCTCCCCAGGCCTGAGGCAAAACCCTGTTGCTGAAGAAACCACAGAATGCCATCGATCAGCATTGAGAGACCCTTCGAGGTCTGGAATGGTAACCAGCCCCCAGATGGCAGTTAGTGCAGTGCTGGAAGGCACTACACAAGCTACCAGGGGAAGCTGACCAACGACAGCTGGAGTAAACAGACCACTGGCATGAAACACAGTCTGCAGCCATGCGTAGGCTGAACACACCTCCTACTGGGAGAGAACGGCAAATCAAGAAAGGAGCACTTGTGCAATGGAGGAGCCTGGGCCTGGGGGAGACAATCAACAGCTATTAAATTCGGCCAAATATTCCACTCAGTAAGGGGGAACCCTTGATTGGAACTGGGGATTCAGGGCAATATGCACCGGACCCCATACTCTTGGGCTCCCAAGAGAAGATGTACTATGCGAGTGTCTGCTGGGGAGGCTTTTGAAAATAGAAGCTAGGTAATCTAGATTGTTGTATATTTGTTAACTGATACTGACCTCATTCTCTGATGGAGATTGTGTTTGTATTTTTCAGGATACAGCGAGAGAGCTGTGGCCCATATAACCCTACCAACTGATTGCAGGCAGAAAGCTGAGATCCTGGCATGAGATGAGCCACCACAGTCATATGGGGGAGGATCCATATGGAACCCCACAGAGAATGAATGGATGAACAAGGGACCCACAGCCATAGCCATTCAATCAACAAAGGATAAGCCAGTGAGACAGAAACCAATGAATCTCGACACAAAAACCCCTAAGCTCACAACACCAAAGCAGCCTTAATACTCACCCACCACGACTCAGGGAACTGAGCGAAAGAGGGGGCGGAAAGATTGTGAGAGCCGTGGTAGGGGAGAATAGCAGAGACTTGGCAACCCTCAGTAACAACACACTTGGGTCATGAGAACCCGGCTGAAGACTGGGCTATCCATGGTCCCCTACCACAAAGACTGATACAGACGGCCCATGGAGGAGGATAGTCAGCTGACTGGAGATGGGGAAGCGGGGCAATGAGGAATTGGGGATAACAACTCATTGTTGGCCCACTAAACAACGTAACATTATGGACAATAAAAAAAAGGAGAGGGTTCTGTATATATATAAGTAAATGAAGAGATTACTGGGGATGCAATCGTCTAAGTGAGGTCAGAGAAAGGGATTGAGTAAAGGAAAGATTAAACCAAAATTTAAGAGGCTTAGAATAAGCCATATGGAAACCTGCTTCTTTGGATAATGGCATGCCCAGAAGCCATAGATTGTGAATAGAAAAATTTCAGTGCTATGGATGGGATATCTTCCAGCGAGTTGTTGGCCAGGGAGGTTCCTAGGCCCCCCAAAACATTACAGGCCATTGCCAAGGATCTTGATTGCCCACCAGAATGAGATGCTAAGACCCTACTACTATAGATCCCACATTCTTTGACTGCAGGTCACTGGGAAATCAAGCTGGAGCTGAGCTGGAGACCTCCTCTCTGTTAACCAGCTGACAGAAGGCTGGAAAAAGCTATGGCTGCATGCAGCCATGTGGTAGAGAGAAGTCATCAATGGTGGTGAACAGCAGTGGACCTTTCAAACCTTAGGATTGGCCAGCCACTTCCAACTGGGGCAATAGTGGCACATCTGTTATGTGGGAAACCAACTGCTCTCTAATTGAACTGGAGGCCTGTTCCATTGGAGGGAACACATGCCTGGTACTAAAGATCTAGTCAAAAACCTATGGCAAGGGAGATCATGAGCCCTAGGGGAGTAATGCCTGCTGATGTCTGACTAAATGCATATGTTATGCCCATCAAACTGCCTTAGAAACACTTTTTAAAGTGTGCATATCCATATGTTAATGCTACTCTCACTTTTGGTTAAAGAAGCTTCTCTTTTCAGATGGCAGTAACCACTGGGATAACTCAAAAGTCACCACAGTGCTGAGAAGAAGTAGCAGTGGAGTGTTCAGCACGGGACATCTCTATCACACCTTCCAAGGCTCAGGATCCATTGTGAAAGAGGCAGCGGAAAGAATGAAAGAGCCAAAGGAAGGGTAGGACTGCTTACAATGCAATCTTCCAGACACAAAATGGCCTTGATATTCATGACCTCTCATTGCCTGACACTACCTACACAAGACCTTCATAATAGGAGGAAAAGATGATGACATCAAAACAAAATAGAGAGGCGGACGAGATATAATGGAGTGTAGATTTGAGAGGGGGAGGATGGGGGCGGGGAGGGGATTATCATGGCTTATTGTCTATAATTATGTCAATAAAAAGTTTTTAAGAATGAGGATGTAGAGATGACTCAGTGGTTAAAGGTACTTGTTTGCAAAGTCTGACTAAGTTTGATTCTCTGGTACCCATATAAACTCAGTTGTGCAAAGTTGATGCATGCATCTGGAATTCATTTGTAATGGCAAAAGACCCTGGTGTACCCATTCTCTCTCTCTCTCTCTCTCTCTCTCTCTCTCTCTCTCTCTCTCTCTTCTCTCTCTCAAATAAAAATACTTTAAAAAATGAGATCACCCTTGGAGAAGAGCTTTGATGTCTTTAAGGGTAATGTATTGGAGGGGGACCATGGTGGGATGTCTTCCCTCTGTGGCTTCCAGACTTCCAGGCTCCCAGCTCCCACAGGTGTGGAATTTTGGAACTGTACTCTAATCTCTGGGAGCTATGAATCCTAGAAGTTGTAGGACCCTGCTAGCAGGGCCTAGGATCTCTGTTGTGGTCCAGCAGCCCCCAGAACTGCAGAAATAGACACAGGCCCCTGAGAGCAGAGTGCAGATTAGAGATATTAAGAGAACCTGTGATTCCTCTGTTCTTTCTACAAACATCTACTGACTTTGACGAATTCCCAACAAAGCCTGTCCAAGTGCCTCCCTCATCTTCCTCTCTGCTGAAGACCAGGAGCTACTAGTCTTGTCAATGAGCATCTTGTATTCCCTTAAGGTTAAGACTGCACAGAGAGTGTGAGAGCTGGAGAGTGAAGAGTGATTTGTGTTAGAAGTGGAAGGACAGGGAACATAGAGGCCCTCCAGCCTTCCTAGGACCTCTCCCTGCCCAGCTCTCTGCCTCAGTTTGCACAGACAGAAGGGCCAAACCATCTATAATGAGCTTTTAAAGCCAGATCAGGGTAGGACCCCTCAAAAAGTACTGATATACTTAGAAAAGATGCCCTACACACACACACACACACACACACACACACACACACACACACGCACTATCCTTAGAGTCCTCAGTGACTGCTCCATTCCTAGAACTTTTTTTTGTCTTTTTGTGTTTTGTTTTGTTTTTATTTGCTTTGAGATAGGGTCTAATGTAGCTAAGGCTGGCCTTGAACTCACGATGTAGCAGAGGATGATCTTGAACTCCTGATCCCCCTGACTGGAGGCCTTCCACATGCTGGGATTATGCAGGTTATGTAGTGCTGGGGATCCACCCCACCCATGTGCATGATAGATAAGCACTCCACCAACTGAGCTACATTCCCAGCACCTCCTGGCATTTCAGAGAATCAGGGAGGGAGGATAACTATTTCAGTGCAGTGGAAAGGGGCTCAAGAAGCAGCCCCTTGGGCCTGGCCTGGTTTCTCTCTGCTGAAGCATCTCCAGCTTTTAGTGACAAAGAGTGTTTTGCTTCTGCCAAGAGGAGGAGGAGGTAAGAGAGGAAATAAAAGCTCAAAAATGAAAAACAAGGAATTCCTGAAGGTCTGATAAGCAGTTCAACTATGTACCAAAACATAAATATTTGGCCAAATTAGTTGCTCCAAATGGTCTATATTTTCAAAATGGAAGTTTCTAAAACATTGGAGTTTTTCAGCTCTTGACAATCCCTGCAAATCAAGGAGAATTGGGGGTTGGAATTCATTTCTTTCTCTGAGAGCTCAGCAAATATTGAATCTTTTCCCTCTGATGTCTGGTAAAGCTGATTTGTCAGCCATTCCTTTCCAAATGGAAAGGTCCTCTCCGCAATGACTCCATTCAGCATTTTGTCAATGAACATGGAACACACAACATGTGCAGAAAATACTAGCTGGGAACTAACCAGATGTTGCTATGGTATCAAGGGACAAAATTACAATTGTTTAAATATTTTAATCAGCTTTATTTTTGATTCTGGGATTGGGTAACACTTCATTCCATGGAACAGATGTGTTCAGCAAAGGAGGCTGTTTTTTTTTTTTTTTTTTTTTTTTTAACAGAGGAAGGTTGAAGAAAACAGAAACAAAAAGCAAAACGCAGATTGGTCATTTCAAAGTTATTTTCCTTGTAAGGTGGTGGCAGGGTGCATCAGGGAGACTGAACATAGGAAAATAATTAATTATTAACATCAGGTTACCTTTTATGTATAAGGATTAAGACTGAGGGAATTTTATTAGCATGCCAATTGAAACTAGTGTGTTATCTCTCTAACCCTCTTGTCAAGGAGGTTAGTAAGCAACGGGTTTAGCTGGAATCACTCTCTTTGGATTTTAGTCTCTGTGTAATTTTTGAAAAGTGGTTTTTAAACCACCTGCATTTTAATATCATCTAGCACTGCTGTGGTCTAATTTCACTTTTGAGTTCAGCATGATTGCATTCATGGTGTTTCCCTTGAAATTGGAACTTATTTATTGTACATGTATAATATGGCACAGGTCTACCTGTTCCCCTGGGAGGAAGGATTAACATCCATAAAGTCAAGGAATATTTTCATATGCCCCTGAAGCACAATTAATTTCTTCACTCTAGTCTTCTAGTAAATTGAATGAAAAAAATTGCTCATCAGATCCCTTGTTTGCTATACTTTTTTAAATATGTGGGCTGTATAAAAAAATCTAGAAGTGGACACTTTTTTTCCCCCCTGTGGCAGCCATGGTTGAGGGGAAGGTCAAGGAGAGAAGATACAACAAGCCTCCTTGGTTAAACTCCTGGTCAGTGGGAAGGTTTCCCCAGGAACATCTCATTGTTGTTCAAAGTAATGAGAACTAAGCTTATTAAAACAGACAACGGATGGTATTACACAGAATGATCCCTTTTCTAGACCAAGGAAAGTAGCCAAGAATCTATTTAAGTCTGCATTCAGGCCTGAAATCTTTTGACTTTCTTCCCAGGAAGCAAAACTAGGGTCTGCCTCCAGATGTTTCTGAATGGATGTAGTGTGAAGCTTAGTTATTTAGAGAAACCATAAGGGCCTCCTCTTTAGGGATGTGTGTGTGTGTGTGTGTGTGTGTGTGTGTGTGTGTGTGTGTGTGTGTGTTCCTCTGGGGTCGGGAGGGAGAGAAAGAATGAGAGAAGGATGGGGCAGAAAGGATAAGAGAATAATTACACAGTTTTGTGTATGAAATGTTGGTCATATTGAAGGCACAGGAGATGTACTGACAATCATAGACATTACTGGAATTCATCTGAAATCAGGCAAAATCAAACAAGTCAAACAAAGCTGGAACCAGAGAACAAGGGTTTTCAGTAAAGACAGGCTCTGAGTTTGCCCACGACTGTGGGAATCTTCTGCAAGTCCTTTTCTGAAGGGGCCTCCCTTTTCTTTTCATGAGACCTCTATGCCTGTTTCTCTTGGGGAAGCTTTAAAAGGCCATTCTCTCTTGGCTTTTGTAAGGGGAGGTGAAATGGCTCTTCTTTCAGGAAGCCTTCCTTGGAGTCAAGAAGTGGTTCAGGGTTGTCTGGGTTCCCACAGAACTTGGCATCTCCCTACCCCATTTTAAAATTATTATTATTATTACATGTGAACTTTACTGTATAACTGTATTGCATATTGGTTTTCCCCTTTTTTCTGAAGTATTTACTCACTATTGCCCAGGCTGACCTTGGGACTCACTCTGTAGCCCAGGGCAGCCTTGAACCCATAGTGATTCTTCTACCTCAGCCCCTTAAATACTGAGATTTTAAGTATGAGCCTAGCTGGCTCTCTTATTATGACACTGACTTCACTGGACCACGTATCATGACAATTTATTTTTACCTCTGATTTCTTCCACTGACTTATAAATCCACAAAGGAAGATTTGTGAGATATTCTAGCTCATTATTTTCAGTACCTTATATTTAATAAGTTCATATTTCATTAATAGAATCAATTTGTCTCAAGTCAGATGTGCTGCACAGCAGTAACCTATGACCTAGCTGTAAAAGACAAAATGTGTGGTGACTCACGCCTATAACCCCAGCATCTGGGAGTCTGAAGCAAGAGGACTGTTGAAAGTTCAAGGTTAGCCTGGGCTAAATAGTGAGCTCCAGGCCAACCTGGACTAGAATGAGACCCTGTCAAGAAGACCAAAATAGCAAAAACAAAACCTCTAAGTTCTCAGTTAAGTGGATACCTTTATTTGTTTTCTCCACTGTCCATCATCACTCCACATCAAACAATTTACATTGGGTTACAATCAGTTGAATAGTTGAAGAGTTTGATGGTTTAATTAAATAGGTTTTTTTTGTGGGGGGGAGTTCCTGAGATATGGTCTCATTCTAGCCCAGGCTGACCTGGAATTCACTCTGCAGTCCCAGGTTGGCCTGAAACTCACAGGGATCCTCCTACCTCAGACTCTGAGTGCTTTTTTTTTTTTTAATTTTTTCTTGTCCATAATGAGTTACATTGTTTAGTGGGCCAACCATGAGTTGTTATCCCCAATTCCCCGTTGCCCCCCTTCCCCATCCCCAGTCAGCTGGATATCCTCCTCCGTGGGCTGTCTGGATCAGTCTTTGTAGTAGGGGACCATGGATAGCCCAGTCTTAAGCCGGGTTCTCATGACCCAAGTGTGTTGTTACTGAGGGGTGCCAAGTCTCTGATATTCTCCCCCACCATCTGAGTGCTCTTTCTTTGCTTTGGAACAGATGTCTCTTTGCTGGATGAAAAGGAGAAATTGGGTGATGCTACGTGTGCATTCTGCTACTGGGTTTAGTTGAAAATGCCACGCTGTTTGTAAGAAGTCTGGATGAAAGTGCCCCCCTCATGCTGTATTCTGGGGTGTTTTCCTTGAGGAATTGAAAGCAGAAAGATTTGGGAGCTGATACTTAAGCTGAACAAAAGGTAAGTATTTTAAATGAAAACATTTGCCAGAGGAGTGAACTTGAATTCTAAGGGGCTCCTACTCAGCTCTCATCCCTGAGATTACTCTCGCTGATAATTTTTTTTTACTTGCTTTTGTTAAAAATTAAGTAAAAAGGAAAGGTGTCATTTTGTCAAGTGGTAGAGATGAAAATGTAAATGTACTTTGGGCTCCTTTTAGTGCACCTGAAGTTATACCTTCCATCTTCTAGTGGTTCTATACAATATGTGGTGTGAGGAGGTGTTAATATGTAAGCACTTTCTGCTCAGGGTCCAAGAGTTGGAAGGTTCTAGAACCTTTTCGTTGTAGGGTGGTAGCACTGCTTCTGTTTGTGATGCATGGTGTCATCAGTTTGGGTCGAACGAAGCAGCTGCTGTTAGTTCAGGGTCACTGGAGAGAGGCTGTAGGCAGTCTGTCTGTCCTTCCATCTGTAGGGAGGAAGAGTTAATTGGGATGGAGTCTCCAGCATTGGTTTGAATACTCCCAATGGGTGAGTTCATGCTATTGTAAGAATGCTTGGGTCCTCTTTTTTATTTTTTATTTTTTTGAGTTATTATTGAAAGGTGTATGTTTATTCTTGTCATTTCTTATTTTTTAATTAATTAATTTTTTTATTTTCCATAATAAGTTACATTATTTAGTGGGCAAACAATGAGTTGTTATCCCCAATTCCCCCATGCCCCCTCCCCCATCCCAATCAGCTGGATAACCTCCTCCATGGGTCGACTGGATCAGTCCTTGTGACAGGAGACCATGGATAGTCTATTATTCTTTAAACTCACCTGTGGAAATCCTGTCTCCGCCCCAGGCGATGGGATTAGAAGGTGAAGTGAGGGAAGTGGTTAGTTCATGATGGAAGTCTACTTCCACTTTCTTCAGAAAGTCAAGGACAGGCTCACTGAACTTTCTAGTCGCGATCTGATTGCTGGAATTTCTCCTCACCATGTCCCTTGAGCGGTCATACAGCCAACTCCTGTATTCGTTCTGTCAACTATTAAAGTGATTCATTTTCCCCTTCTGATCTTGTGGTCCAGGCAAAGCTCCAATGCAAATCACTCGTGTTCTTCTCTAACTCATTTGTTCTTGACCGTGTTCTCAGCCTCATGTAGAGTCATTCAGCCTCCCCTTATGATGGGCCTGTGGTTTGAGGACAGGCTTCGTTCTTCCATCGTTGTGTTTCAGCCCAGAGTCTCTTCCCACCACGTTGAAACACTTATAAAGCACACTCATTGGGAAGAGAGACTGTTTCCAGCACAGATTCTGCGGGAGAATGAAGTCAACATCATCATTTTCCAAGCCCGCCATGGCTCAGGGAATTTTGTGGAAGAGCAGGTCGGAAAGATGTTAAGAGTCAAGGTCGGTGGAAACATCCAGAGGCATTTCTCCTGCCCCCCACAATGACTGACTGCTGCTCAAACCACTCATAGCTCCCCCCAAAAAAAATCCCACTGAGGAAGGCCTGAGTACATGGGGGCAGGGAGGAGGGAAATGGCGGTATCTACACATGAATCATTCATGCAAAGTTTCTACTTAATAATCTTTTTAAAAAAATCATTGTTTTTCCTCTTACTAGCTGATGTATGTCTTTATGCAAATGACTTAGCTTCTATAAGCCTCATTTTTTGCATCTAATAATAGTGCCTGCTTGATAGTTTTGTTAAGATTAAATTTTTTCCTAAGAATGTATTTCAATGGTAGCCATTACCATTATTAGTACAAAAATTTTGATCATGTAAGGCTATAAGGATTATTTCTACCTCCTGTCTAGTATTTCTGGGGTACAGATTCCCAGTCATCTTCCATAATGTGGTGGTTTGATTCAGGTGTCCCCCATAAACTTATGTCTTCTGAATGCTAGGTCCCCAGCTGGTGGCAATTTGGAAATTGGAGCCTCCTGGAGGCAGTGTGTTGTTGGACACAGACTTATGGATGCTATAACCAGCTTCCCCTTGCCAGCATTCGACACACTCTCCTGCTGCTGTTGTCCACCTAATTTTGGCCAGGTGGTGATGTCCACCCTCTGCTCATGCCGTCATTTCCCCTGCCATCATGGAGCTTCCCCTCAAGTCTAGAAGCCAAAACGAACCCTCTCCTTCCACAAGCTGCTCTTGGTCAGGTTCTTTGTGCAGCAACGAGAAGCTGACCGTGACACACACTCACTCATTGTCACATCTTAAATTTGTTGGTTTCCATAGAAACCACCTTCATTGGTTTATCAAAATAGCTCTCTCCCTTTATAATTTATTTAAAGTTTTCCAGTCATGTCATCTACATGAGCCAAATATCCTTCTCTGAACAAGAATCCATTCTTCATCCCAGTACCTCAAATCATGGTGTTGTCTTTGCCATTTCATCTCTCATTACCATCTCTTTGAATCAGACATTCAACTCCAAGCTCTTCCTTTCGCTCTCAAAGTCTCTACTGGTAGTGCAGAGCATTGGAGGTCTGTAATCTATACCACTGAGTTCTTTGATTCCTTATCCAAGGCCTCGCAATTTCTCTTCAGATAACGTCATGCCTGCAGCATTTTAAACTCAAGATGTGCCAGTGGGAGATTTCTAGGACCAAGTTACTAGGTGTCCTTGAGTGCCCAAAGCATCAGCAGGAACAGACCTGAGAACTTCTAGGACTGCTTTCAAAACCCTGGTGATCTTCAATAGGGAGTGTTGAACCTGTCAGCTATCTGCATTACCAGAGGAATCTGATAGACAAAATAATTGGTCAAATCATTTCCAAGTTAGTTATTTGGCATTTTTTTTTGTGTTTGCTTTGTCCACACAGCCCAAGACTATGGAGAATAAACGAGAACTTGAGCATGCAAAGGTTTGCCTTTTTTCTCGGGTACCCCAAACGATCAAAATTATAAAAGTGACACTATACGTTGTACAATGATACCCTCATAAATCTAGTTCTAAGATCCGAGGAAGAAGCATCCAAGTGGGGAATTTCATATGTGTCCATGCATGTACCGAGTTTAGGCTCCAAAGATAAACATGTCAAGAATGTATAACGGCTGCTGAATAGTTATGAAACTTTCATTTCTGTCAGTAAATTTTGAGGCTGAATCATGTCAGACTGGACTATAAATCCACCCTTTGCACCAATTATCAAAAGGACACTTTACAATCTTGAGTATATTACTTTCTGAGAGAAAACACTGGAATGTTATGTTGGGCCCATGCTGCAAACTCTTGGGGTTTAGGGTGTGACTGTCCAGAGAAGACAGATTCAACTCCTTAAAGAGAAGTGGAGCTCAGTTTCTAGAAATGTGAGGACTTTGTGAACCTTTGGTGAAAGAAAATAGAAAGTGGACACCCTAAATCTTTTGAAAAAATGGGTGCATCACTTTGTTTATTAAAGTAATGAGATAAAATTATGTGGAGAAGGTGGATTCTACAGATTTGTGCCATGTGCCAGGCTCCACCCTCACCCACTCCAGGTCTGCAGAGCCTGGCCAGGGCATCTCAGTTCTGGAGAATCACGTGTTGGCCTTTGAAAAATATCTGTGTCTGATTCCACTCAAGAAATGTTTGTTTCATGGGCTGGGGAGATGGCTCGGTGGTTAAAGGTGTTTGCTTGTAAAGCCTGCCAGCATGGGTTTGATTCCCAGTACCTAGGTAAAGCCGGATGACAAAGTAATGAATGTGCCTGGAATTTGTTTGCAGTGCAAGAGGCCCTAGCATGCTCAATATCTATCTATCTATCTATCTATCTATCTATCTATCTATCTATCTACCTATCTATCTATCATCTATCTATCATCTCTATGTATCTATCTATCATCTATCTATCTATCTACCTATCATCTATCTCTCTCTTTCTCTATCTCTTCACAAACATAATTTTTTTAAAAAAAAGAAATGTTAGTTTTATTGGACTGCTGGGCATTGCTAGTTTCCCTAAAGCCTCTGAGAAGCCCTGGTTCTGGCCACCTGCCCTGGGAGTCCCTCCTGCCAGATAAGGACCATAACAAAGTAAGTACATCTGCTGGAATGCATACAGAACCATGATGGGGACACTCCCATTGTTGTTAATCATCATTCTCCAGTAGCGTTAGCTCTTGACTGTGTGTGGCTTGTCCTATATCTGTAATTCCATGGGTGATAGTTTTTTTGTTTGTTTGTTTTTACAAGTCTCACTCTAGTCCAGGCTGACTTGGAATTCACTCTACATCCCCAGGCTGACCTTGAACTCACAGACACCCTTCTACCTCAACCTCCCGAGTGCTAGGATTAAAGGCATGCACCACCATGCCCAGCCCATGTTTGATTCTTTGGAGCTTGTCCCTCCTGGCCCGATTTAAATTCATAGATTTGTCCTTCTGAGTGCTTACCCACTCTGTTTCATGCCATGGCCTTTGGATTTCCCAGCAGCCATTTCAAGGTCCTCTAAGCTACACTACTTCAGGCAGACTTTAGGCTGCCTTTTAGTCCCTCCCATGGGGACCTCTCCACTGACAGCTTGTGACTTCCATGGGTTAGAACAAGGCTCTGGCTCTCCATCAGAAGAACAGTCTCCCTGTCACAGGAGACAGAAACAGAGAAATTCTGGATGAAACTGGCTTGGATCTTGGGCTGAGAGGTCACACCAGAGGCAGAGAGAAAAAGGCCTGGTGCCTAGCAGGTGAATATGGGAGCCAGACCCTGAGCTATGGGAAGGACAGACGTTATCCAGGGAAGAGAGCAAAGAAATGAATGATGAGCAATTCAGTCTTTGAGCTTTACTGTGGGCGACTGTGGCTTGTACAACTGTTAGCTTATAAATGCTGCAGCTTGTCTTCTGTGCTTTTGGCAATGAACTTCAGGGCTGCAGAACAACTATTTGTAACACCCTTGTCTTAAGGCTTAAGCACAAACTGTAAGTATAGGTTAAAAAAGATAATACATTATATATTATGCATAATATATTATCATTTCAATTATTTAAATATTGGGTAAACTAAAACCAATTATTGACCCCTAAACCCAATTCCTGTGGATCCAGGAGCTATTTCTGCTAACAGATGTGTAGTCTTTCTGCTTCACATACAAAAGACTTATGCATATGATATTGCCTTATGTGTGTTTTACCTGATTATATATATACATATATATATATACATATATATACATATGTGTGTGATGAAATTGTTTTATGCAATAGTACATAATGAGGAATAATGGAGGTCTATATTTTTGCTGCACATAGACCCCATTCTACATTCTAAGATACTAAACTCTTAACTATGGACAGTTAAGCTGCTTCCAATTTATGTGATTATAAACAATTTTTCAATGAATAGCTTGTATGTGTGCTTGATAGTAGTTTTTTAAAAGAATTATTAGAAGATAAATTGTTAGGTCATAGGATGGAGATATATTTTATATATATATATGTATATATATATATATATATATATATATGTGTGTGTGTGTGTGTGTGTGTGTGTGTGTGTGTATTGATCTTAAATAGGTATTGTGAAATTTACTCCAGCATATGATAGAATATCATTTCTCCAGAACCTACTGAGCATTAATATTTCAATCTGAAGTGGTATTTATTGACTTTACGTGTTTTCATTATTGGTGTGGTGGAAATATGCTCCATTATTATTTGAATTTGCAGTTCACTGACTTCAAGAGAGCCTGAATGTCTTCATATATGCTTGCTGTTACTTGGATGTCCCCTCCATGAATCTACCCACCTTCATATCCTTCGCTCACTTTTCTGTTGGATGGCATACTTATCTTCTTCTCTTACTGATATGTGGGCTTTATAGGTTATGGATTTTGATCAGGAAATTTTGGGACACACTTCACATAGTGATTCCTTGACTGGCTTCCCCTGGTGGTGTGCAGTATGCATTCTACACTTCTACAACTGTGTTCTTTATGTTTGTAATGAACATCTAAGTCTTTTATTTTTAATCTGTGTCTTTTCTTTCAACTTTGTTGTGTTATTTTTTCATAGTGGAGAAGTCATCTGTTTTTGTAGTCAAATATAATCTTTCTTCCCCGTGTCATTTTCCTCTTATTTCATATGGTTGTTCCCACTTAAAGGAATAAAATATTTTCTCATGTTTCTTTTGATTGTTTACATAGTTTCATAACACAAAGTATTGGTGAGTGATTTGAGATAGAGGTCTTTCTTAGAGAGAGATTGGGATGGAAATATAAGTCTTTTCCATATTGACCTCAATACAACTTGATGTTATACTAAACTATGTGTTATAAATTGGATAGAGCTCTTACATCTAGGAAGGGGTACAGTCAACCCCAACAGTTCTTTGGTCATTATGATAAAGCCTCCATATGGAGACCCAACTCTAGATGCTGTTATCAACATACAGTGAGATCTGGGAGGGTTTTTTTTTTTATTCTTATACCTGAGACCAAGCTGCCAACTGGTTTTGTTTTTTTCCTAAATATTTTGCTTGACTAAAAAACTTTTAACTTGGGCTGGAGAGATGGCTCTAGCAGTTAAAGCATTTGCCTTCAAAGCAGACTCAAGTTCGATTCCCCAGTACCCACATAAAGTCAGATGCACAAGGTGGCACATGTGTCTGGAGTTCATTTGCAGTGGCTGGAGGCCCTGGTATGCCCATTCTTTCTTTCTTTCTGTCTCTTTCTCTCCCTCAAATAAATAAATAAAATATTTTTATTTTAATATATATATTTATTGACCATAATGAGTTACATTATTTAATGGGCAAACAATGAGTTGTTATCCCCAATTCCCCAATGCCCCCTCCCCATCCCCAATCAGCTGGATATCCTCTTCCGTGGGTCGTCAGTCCTTGTGGCAGGGGACCATGTATAGCCTAGTTCTCAGCCTGATTCTCCTGGCCCAAGTGTGTTGTTACTGAGGGGTGCCATGCCTCTGGATAGTCTCCCCCACCACTGCTCTTACAATCTTTCCGCCCCCTCTTCTGCTCAGTTCCCTGAGTCGTGGTGGGTGATTTAATCACATTCATAGTGAATTCATAAAATTAATTAATATCCCTTTGACTTTAAAGGAACTGATCATTTGGAGCAAGAGTACAAAGATACTACAGCTATGAACTTCTCCATCACCTGTGAAAATGACAATGGATGGCGCAGGTGAAATAGATGGTGAATAAACATATTTATTAAATACATAAAGGAAAATAGAATGAGACTTGACTTTAACAGTATTGCATCAGTCAGGATTTTCTAGACTGAATATGTATTCAAACGGGAATTTAGGACTGGAGAGATGCCAAAGTGGTTAAGGCGTTTGCATGCAAAGCTTAATGGCGTGCCCATTCTGTCTGTCTATCTTCTCTGTCTCTTTCCTTGCCGATAAGTAAATGAAAATATTTTTTAAAAGATGAAAAGGGAATTTATTGGATTAGCAAGACATGGGCTGGGTAGTCCGACAATAGCTATCTGCAGATTGGAGATTTTTTTTTTGGAGAAGACAAGATCTCTTACTAGGCTGGAACTCACCAATTAGGTTAGTGAGGCTTAGGGTCTCTTCTGCCTCCATGTTCTCAGTGCTGAGATATATGTTAGATGAGAGTCTTTGAATGGCTGTCCAGGACAACTGTTTGTCCTTATAGGCGCATGGTACTGCCGACTCGGCATGAGTGTCTGATGACAGTGCCAGGCTGATGCTGAATCAAACTGGGGACACAGTTGAGCACAGAAATTCTATTCAGTATAATGAGCACAGGCTACACTTATCCCTAGAAGCTTTCCACAAGTACATACCTTATGCCAATCTTTGAGTGACGCTGGCAAAGTCAGACAAGTTCAAGTCTACTCTTCTTCCTAAAGCCTGTATGAGGCCACGCAAAGTGCACTGAGAACGTCAGAGATCTCCTAGAACTTGGATGAATAGATGATTGTTGCGTACATAACTCCAGATACATGTGTATACTTATGTACTTTGCATATACCATATTCATCACGTCAATGGCAAATAAATGAAATTTAATTCATATGCACTCAAATTTCAAAGGAACAATTACTTGTTATGAGTCCAAAGACACTTATAAACACTTTGAAGTGAGCTGTTCTTTTAAATCTCCACAACCATCAGTGTTATGCATGAGTGTGCATTGGTGTGTGTGCATGTGTTTTCAAGAATGTGAGGCTGGGAGGTTACTGACTACCACCCATTAGCTGGGAATGAGTCAAATGCTAAACATTTTCCAGCTCCATGTGGGATTCTGGCTGGCTGCTCTTGTCCTCCAGAGTCTGTTTTATTTTGTGAAACAGTTCCTTATCACATTTATTTATTATTCCTCTAAGGGAGGTGGGAAGGCGATGGCTCTTTTTTCTTTTGCAATTCTCATGTTAGCGTGTGAGAAAGCTGAGTTCACAGAGAGCTTGTCATGCTCTTCCTGGGAACAGACACTTAAAATAACCCAGGAGACCAGCAGGCTCCCTGTCACAGATCTCAGCAGACTCATCCAGCCCTTCTTCCCCAGCCCCAAGGCCTGTCCTTCACACTGATGAAAATGATGTCATACGGAAAGTCCCTACACCCAGAGTTGTTTAAAAATCCCCACGAGGTGCTGATTAGGGATTATCTGTGTGTGGAGATGTCTGAATGTTTAAAACAGCTTTCAGGAGAGTCTGTAGATCTTTCTGGCAAGTGCAATGTGGCTCCCACAATGGAATTCAGCCCCAATGGCTGGATCGTCTTATTTGTCAAAAGTCACTTGGCAAATTAAATCCATCAGTTGTGCTCCAGCACCTAAGAGTCTAAGCTACAGCAGTGAGAGACTAAGGCCTGTATGAGGCACTGCAGAGATAATGATGAAAAGATAGGTTTGCCCTTAGCTTCCAGAAGTCTCCAAGTTTAATGCACAGGCTGAAAGAGGCAGTCAGGAGAATAAGCAGAATGATATTAGAAAATCACAGTGCTGGGGCTGGAAAGATGGCTCAGCGGCTAAGGCACTTGCCTCCAGTGCCTAAGGCCCCAGGTTCAATTCCCTAGTACCCACATATGCCAGATCCACAAGGTGGTGGCCCTGGTGCTCTCTCTCTCTCTCTCTCTCTCTCTCTCTCTCTCTCTCTCTCTGTCTCTCTCTCCTTGAAAATGAATAAATAAAATACTTTTAAAAAAGAAAAGTTAAAAGTTAAAAAAATTTTTAAAAAAAAAGAAGGAAGAAAAAAAGAAAATCACAGTGCTATGGGTTAGGAGGGAACTTGCCTCAGACTTATGCAGTCAAAAAAGTCTTCCTAGAGGAAGGCTGGGGGGAGGGCAACTGGACACAAATGTACATGGACAGTGCCCAAGGCACAGAGAATAGTACGCATGGAGATTTGAAGAGGGTGTGAGATACATTCAAGGACATGAAGAAATTCTTTATCTGCTGGGAACAACAATTGAAGGTGACAATGTGAGTTTTGGAGTGACTGGATGGTGGTTTGATGACCAAGATGCCACTGGAAACGTGCCTAGGAGGTGATGATTAAAGGCTAGATGGACACATAAGTTCTTTTTAGAAGACTAACCTTTATTCATAAGCCATCACTTGTTCATTCATTCATTCTTCATTCATTCATATACCATGTACCCAGAACCAATGTTGAGGATAAAGCAATGAGTAAAGCCCTGGGCTGGAGAGATAGCTCTGTGGTTAAGCCACTTGCCTGCAAAGTCTAATAACCTGGGTTTGATTCCCCAGGACCCACATAAAGCCAGGTGCACAAGGTGGTGCATGCATCTGGAGTTTGTTTGCAGTGGCTAGAGGCCCTGGCACTCCCATTCTCTCTCTCTATCTGCCTCTTTCTTTCTTTCTCTCTCTCTCAAATAAATAAATAAAATATTAAAACAACAACGAAACCCAAACCCTTAAGGCACTGCAATTCTCGTGGAGGGTAGAGCAAAGTCAATAAGCAAGTAATCTAATTCAATATATAAGATGCCACTAGGGTAAGCAGAGATGTGGTTGGTTCTTATTCCATGTAGTGGCATTCAGCAGAGACCTGAGGACACATAGGGAAGAGTCAGGCAGAGTGTGGAGAGGACAAGCATTCCAGGCAGAGGAAACAGCATGTGCAAAGGGCCTGAGCAGTAGAGCATTCATTGTGTGGCATGAATGGAGCCAGTGAAAGAAGAACTAGTGGGAATGGAAGGATATAGGGCTGAAAGATTAAGGGCGAGATGAGACTCGAAGGACTTTGTCTTAGTGTGACGGAGAATTAAAGCAGAGTGTCCAGTTAGGAAGTGGTGTGACCTTGTTTGTTCAGTTCTTGCTTTGGAAGGCTCGTGGTTTGAGGGTAGATGAGGGAGGTCAAGAAGCAGAGCATGCCGGGTGTGGTGGCTCACGCCTTTAATCCTAGCACTCGGGAGGCAGAGGTAGGAGGATTGCCGTGAGTTCAAGGCCACCCTGAGACTACATAGTGAATTCCAGATCAGCCTGGACTAGAGTGAGACCCTACCTCGAAAAACCAAAAAAAAAAAAAAAAAAAAAAAAAAAAAAAAAAAAGGAGAAAGGAAAAATAAAAAAAAAAAAAAAAAAAAAAAAAAAAAAAAAAAAAAAGAAGAGAAGGCAGGGAGAAGGGAAAAATAAAAAAAAAAAAGAAAGAAAAAAAAAGAAAAAAAAAAAACACAACAGGTAAGCTGCAAGGGTGACCCAAGCCAGTTCCCAACAATGGGATAGGCTACAGGAGAGATGGAAGATGAGAGAAGGGAGGGAAGCGAAGAAAGAGAAGGAAGAAAGGATAATAAGAGATCACATTCCTTGGTTCTTTACCACAACTTGTACATAGAATGAGATTTTCCTCATGTAGCAAATCTTTTGAGTTTAAACTGGGGATCCTA
>PVHP010022924.1:0-27818 GCA_004024765.1 Zapus hudsonius
CTTTCACTCAAGTGCTTAAGTGGAGAGCAGCCAGTGTGCAGAGCCTGAGCCCAGTGCCACTGACTCAGATTCTCATGCCACACAAGCCTCTGAGACACAGTGGATCTTGAAGTGGCTATGAGGATTCTTGTGCAGCTTGATGCAACACTAGAGCTGTTAAGATATAGACTGCAGCTCAGAGTTTGGGATAGAAGGAGGGAATCGGCCAAATTCTCAAAGTTTCTACCATAAAATTATCATGCCTCTAATTCTAGCACTAAGAGCATCCCCATGAGTTTGAGGCCAGCCTAGGCTACATAGTGAGTTCCAGACCAGTGTGGGATATAATATGAGACCTTTTTCTCAAAACAAATGAATGAACAAACAAAATCAACCACACTAAGGCTTTGCTATTATGGCTCCATCACATTCCCACCGGCTGCAGGCAGGAGCTTCCAAGACATCTCCCTTGAAGCACTGAGCAATCCCACTGGAGCAGGGGACAGGGAAGTGGACAAACCCTGGCCTCAAACACTGAGTGCCCACAATAACTAGGACTAGGTAGACCAGGCACCCACCCATTCTCAAACCTAGAGTGCCAGGCGTGGTGGCCCGCGCCTTTAATACCAGTGCTTGGGAGGTGAACATGAGAGGGTTGCTGAGAGTTCAAGGCCAGCCTGAGACTACAGAGTGAGATCCAGCTCAGTCTGGCCAAGAGTGAGGCTCTACCTAAATAAAAATTATGGGGCTGGAGAGATGGCTCAGCAGTTAAGGTTCTTGCCTCCTCACGCCTCCATGCTTGCACGGGACTTGCCCTCAGCTGCCTTTTCCAAAACCCAGAGGTTGATTCTTTCCCTGAGCAATTATGCATCATGTGGTGACAGGCAGGAGCTTGCAGGGACCTTCTTGTTATGTCGCTATCATTTCCTGTGACTCGCCCCCCAGAGGAAGGCTAGCTGGATCCTGCATATATCTGTTTTCTCGAGACATATGCAAACTGTCCTTAGTAGTGCCAACACTGGTTTACCTTCCAACAGCAGTGCACAATACTTCCTTTTTCTCCACACCCTCACCAGAATCTGCCTTTACCTTTTCTTTCTTGTATTATCTTGATTATAGCTTTTAGCTGTGGTAAGAGGGTCTTTCACCTAATGCAGATGGAAAGCATCAGTGTTTTCCGGAAAAGGTATGACTCAGGTGTGAAGGTACTCCCGTCCTCCCCCTCTGCACAGTGGTAATGAGAACACATCGGCATTAATGGAAACCTCATTGCCTTCAGGGAGAAGCAGGGACCAGAGCTGAATCATCACCAGCCGAAGTGAGGCCCGGGCGTGGGAGCTGCATACTGTCCGCTCCATTAAACTTCCTGCTGTGGGGCTTTCTTATAAGTTCCTGCAGGCATCAGATGAGGAATCCTTCCCTGCCCTGTGCATCCCAGGGAGAAGCAAAAGAGCTCAATCAGTGGAGGGAGAGGATTTTGCAGGATGAAGTGCCTCTGAAAGCCCACTCAGGACTGCAGGAGCCCCATAGGCTCCCTCCTGGCTGCAAACATCATAGCACCAAACTGAGCGTATTTGTAATGTCCAAGTCCACCTGTCCCCAGTCTTCTCGCCACAAAGATGCTGAGCTGAAAAATACACATAGTCGCATGGTTACCCAAATTACCAATGACCCTTGAGGCTCATATATATCTCACCTCTAGAGATGAGGAGAGGAAGGGAGGGAAGAGGCGAGGAGAGAAGCCAAGGGGAGGGGAGACCTCAGCTAGTTGAGGAAGGAGCCACTGATCACAGAAGGAAGGCCCTATGGTGGGTGTTTTAAGTGCCAGTGCTACCACCCTGGTGAGTTTCCCAGACTTCAATGGTCATCAGCACTTGGGATTAGGGTGAAGAGCCAGCTCAATACCCATGGTAATCCTCAGTAGGTAACTCATATTCAAAAGTAGCAGCGATTTCTGGGTCTAGTGGTGCAGTCCTGTATTTTCCCCTAGCTATTTGGGATACTGAGGCAGGAAGATTGCAAGTTCAAGACCTACATGGACTACAGAATGATTTCAAGGCCAGCCTAGGTAACTCAGGTGAAAATAGTTTGTGGGGGTGGAGGGAGCATGGATATAGCTTAGAGACAGAGTGCCTTCTGTTATGCACAAAGCCCTGAGCTCCCTCCCCAACACCACAGGGAAATCAACCTTGGCTATGGGATTTACTTCCTCCCTAAGCTATCCAGGCTGTCAGCTCTCTAGTGTGAGCTCAAAAGCTACAGGGAAAGGGGGAGAGTGAGGCAAAGCAGAACATGGCCCAGAGGATGAGAAGTGGAGGAGAGACAGTGTTAGCAGTTACGATAATGGGGACAATCAAGGAAGAGATAATACTGTAAAGCTTTAGTTACCTGGCACCTACGGAATCAGCATCCTCCACTGATTTGTTTGTTGGATGAGTGCATAGTCAATGGATACATAATGTATAAAGACCCTTTTTCAAGGCTATGTGCCACCTTCTCCAGGCATGTGAAAGAGTGTGACAACCCTGTGGGTTACATGGATGGTGCTGCAGCATCTCTGTTTCAGCAACACAGTGTCCAAACCCTAGAGATGGTGGCCAGAGAGTAGTTGATAGCACAGCTTAGATGTAAGGCGATCCCTGGTCCCAAAGCCAGCTCTATGATGATTAGCTTATCTTCAGTTTCCCAGTCTGTAAAGCACGCATAATACAAATAGTCTCAACCTAATAAAATTGTTGTAGGTTTCATTTTTAATGTTTGGTTTTATTTATTTGGGGTAGGGTTGTGCTATGTAACCCAAACTGGTTTGAGACTTTCTATGTAGTCCAGGCTGGCCTCAAACTCACGATCCTCCTGTCTCAGCCTCCTAAGTGCTGGGATTATAATTGTGGGGCCACCAAGATTGTCTTAGAATTGCTATATTAAACTATGACTATGTACACTGTATGGTTACTTTGCTATATTAAACTACGACCATGTACACTTTATGGTTACTTTGCACAGTGCCTGGCACAACTGTTCATTAGGTGGTCTTATATTTTGACATGTAGAGCTGAAGTTGGGGAAAGGAAGACATTTAAAAGAGGAAAAGTAAATAGAAGTTTACTGATCTTTTCCAACTCCATTTGGAGTAATGGAGATGGAGCACACAAGGAAAGGAACAGAAATGCTCTCATAGTGTGTGAAAGCACTCTGTCCTCTCTCCAGAGTGTCAGTGGAAGCTGGAGTGAGAGAACACACTGGTGCCAGGTGGCTCTGACCCCTGTCTCCTCTGCTTTGTCACATGTCACTGAGCATCACAGCACTAGAGATATTGTGCTCAAGGGTCAGAGTAAGACACTCCAGAGGAATAAATTCCATACATCAGTGTCTGTCCACATGATTTCTTAATTCATTCATTTAACTCAGTCTCAACAAAATATCCTCTGGCCTCCAATTTCCTTCATTTTAATGCATCACTTTCCCCCATGCAGGAATAAGACACATCTGGAAAAAATGGACATGATGGATGAAAAAGGCATCATCGTTATCATGTCTGTGTATGGTCGTGTGCTTAGTAGGCCTTTCTCATGGTAGATGGTATCCAGATGAAAAAGTTTAGAAAGCTTTGGATGCTGAAACAGTCAATAGCCACATACAGCTAGGATGAACCTCCAAACCAGGCACAGCTATTAGAAGGAAAGGATTTATTGAAGCTACACATCAAGGAGAGGTTCCATAAGGGTGAAAGAGGCTGGCCCCCTTTCACAGGTCCAAGCAGAAAGAAACCCATCACCAATACTACACACAGCAGCAAACAGCCTGAGAACAAGAGAGAGATTTTCTCCCCCTTTATATAGCCTTAGGGAAGGGTCTTGGAACCCTTTCTCAGCCTTGTTGACTCCCTACGTCTCTAGATTTCCTGCCTGCATTGTCCTCCCAGGAAGGGATGTCTATTTCTAGCTTTCCTGAGCCTTCTTACATTCTACCCCTTACTGAGAGGGCTGCCTTCCTGTGAATAACATCAGAGACCCATCCAAGTTTACAAAGAAGCTCAAGTTGACAACAAAATCTAATGATCACGCCCCTCTCCCTGATTTTTGCCTCTTTTATCATCACAAGTACCTCTTTATTGAATAGGGAAAGACATATCCATCAGTGAGGGTGCAGGTAGTATCCTGTAGATCCAAAGAACATGTACTTAACTCTGAGAGATTATAAGTTCTGCACAATTCTGGGAAGAACAAAAGTTCCAGGGAGCTTGGAAAATGGTTCAGTGGGTAAAGTTTTTGCATCACAAATATGACAACCTGAGTTCAGGTTCCCAGAACCCACAAAACCAGAGATGGTAGCACGAATCTGTCATCCTAGCACGTCTACTGCAAGGTAGGAGGCAGAGACAGCAGAATCCCCAGACACTTTCCAACCAACCAGCATGGCACACACAGCAGTGAATAACAAGAGCTCCTATCTCAAAGAGGTGAAGGCAAGGACCAACACTTGAGGCTCCACACATGTACTATGGTATGTGAGTACCTGCACTCACACACACATAACAAACACACACATAACACACATACATAACACATATACATAACACACACAACAAACACACATACATAACATACACACAACATGCACACACACAAAGATAATTTTAAAAAAAACCTTTTTCATGTTCTTATTCTGGCCTTGGAGTTTTATAAGTAAATCCAGGGGAAGTAGACAAAAACACATGTGTGAAGGTGGGGTTCTTTGAAAAGAATGGTTCTAAAAATACTCTTGCTGGGCTGAGTTCATCATTAACCTAATTAGTTCTTTCATCTAAGGCTTACAATTGGTGCCATTACCAAGTCTTAGTAACTAACTGCACTGCTTCTAAGTTAACTTTCACCTGGAGGGACATAAAAAGAACATTCCATTTCTAAAACACTCCTTGTTTCAATGTTCATTGTTATTTCCATGAATGGCACTGAGCTGCCTTGGACACCAAGAAATACATTTTTGTGGAAGGGTCGAGAATTCTTCCTTCATATCTTAGGGTACAAGTTGTAAAACCCAAGTATTATTTTTCTTCCATATACATGATAGAGTCCCCAGAAAAGCACGCTCCCCTGATTTTTCCAGATTATTAAAGTGCAAAAGTTGAAAGCTACCCATCTGCTCTTAACAATCAACATTCTTTCATTCATATGGCTTGAGCCAAACCATATATATATATATTCTTCCAGCATAGACATTGGGGTTAAGTGACCTGGCAGCCAGTTAGGGTCTAATTTAGTGATTATATCTTATTCAGCTGTCTCTCTGTTAAAATCAAGTTTAGCTTTGCCCTGAGTTACTAAGTTAGAGGATCTCAAGATAAACCAAGGAGATCCAGGCAAATGTGCCATTTGGCATAACTGGACAACTTGGGGACACTTGTGTGACTAATCCCCTCTGATGCACAGTTAACCACCTAGAAGACAGCCTCGCCAGAAGAGATTGTGGAGTAGGGCGGAGTTTGAGTCTGAAAGAACGATGAAGTCTAATTGTGCAAGTTTGGAAGGTGTGTCTTTGCGGAGCACGTGATCTTTTCTGTAACAGCTGCACAGCTCCACTTGCAGAAAGCCTGAATTGCACCATCCACTTATGCCTCCTCCTTGCTGCCCTCAAGGGCTCTTCAGCCATGCAGCTCATCTTGCTATAAAATGTATAAGACACACAGCAGTGGGCTGAGGCTCTGATTGGACACTTGCAACAGGTTGGCAGTGGGCCTGAAAGTGGTGGGGTGGAGAGATGGCACAAGTCAAGCTTGAAACCTGACAAAGTCAACAGAGGTAAACAAAGACAAAAGAAATCGGGGGTCAAAGCCCAGGGGAATGGCTGCTTTAAATTGTAAACAGGAACATGCTCTTGTGGAATCTCGTGGTGGAAGAGATGGGGAGATTAAGTCATTTGTACGTCCAGCCTTCTCAGGATTGGTAGAATATTCTTGTAAATATGAGTGTGTGTGTGGGTGCATATGTGTGTGCATGTCCGTGTGTGTGTGTGTGTGTGTGTGTGTGTGTGTGTGTGTGTGTGTGTGTGTGTTGTGTGTGGAGGCCAGAAGGCAACCTGAGGTGTCATTCCTCAAGAATGCTGTCCAACCATTTTTGTTTTGAGAATGGGTTTCTCATTGGTCTGAAGCTTGTCAATTAGGCTAGACTGGCTGCTCAGCAAACTAGAGATTTGCCTTTCTTGGCCTCCTCAGCACTGGGGTTACAGCATGTGCTGCCACACCCAGCATTTGTACTGTTCTGGGGATTGAACTTGGGTTTTCATGCTTGCAAGGCAAGCACTTTATAGATAGAGCTGTTTTCATAGCTCTAGTAGGATATCTTTTCTTTTTACTTATTTATTTATTTGAGACAGACAGACAGACAGACAGACAGACAGACAATGGGCACACCAGGGCTGCCTGCTGCTGCAAACAAACTGCAGACACATGCAGGACTTTGTGCATCTGGTATTATGTGGGTACTGGGGAATTGAACTCTGGCCATCAGGGTTTGTAAATCAGTGAGCCATCTCTCTACCCCAATTAGTAGGATAAGATAATTGGTGCAAGTTAATAAATTAGTTGAGGACAACAGAATTACTGTATTTTTCCTGTTTAAATTATCCAGGAAAGAAGTAGATTCTAGGACTCTTGAATTGATAATAATGCAACAAAGCCTTCATTTATGTTATTTAAAATAGTTACATGAGTTATTTGATAGTGCACTTTGGGTCTGGAAACTCTTGGCCTTAGCTTGAGGCTGGAAGTCAGAATTGAGACGAAGGCAAAGGTGGAGAGAAACACCTGATGGGAATGACAGCCAAGGGTCTGTAGCTTCAAAATCACTCCTTCCTCAATTATGTTCATGACCTTGAGAGGTATCCTTGAATCCTTCTGCATCCTTTAGAAATGAATGGTGTTACTGGGTGGAAGAGGGTTTCTATGGCCTGTGGTCAGAGGAGTGCTACGGGAACTTGTCTTGCTCTAACTTTTTGATTCAAAAGAACTCCGCACCTTTCTGTGTGTATGTCTCTACATTTTGAAGTGGAAAAGCACATGTGTTGGGGTGAGGTGGGCCAGGACAAGAAGAGAGGCTGAGTTGTGAGGAGTCGAAGGAATCCTGGCTTCATTTGGCTCAACAGTTGAAGATGTTGAGAGATGGCCAACTTAAAGATCTTAGTGACCATTCAGGTGACTTCAATGAGTGAAGGTGGCACCTGACGCCTTACATGAGAAATACCCTTGGTGGCTGGTGAAGATTTTCAGAACCCTTATCCTATGATGCAGGTCAGGTTGCTGTGCAGGGTTCAGCCAGGCAGAGGACACTTGCCAGACAAAAGTGCCAGGGCCGATTCCCCACAAGACCATCATCCCTATGTCTCTTCAGCACATGGTTTGTGCTCAGGCTGCTTGAGGACAGTGGAGCAGTTTCTGTCTCATCACAGACAGTGGTGGAGTCTGTAAGAGAGAGGAATGAGGACTGTGGGGAGAGCATGTCCCCCTTTCTGACTCAAAGATAGTATCCGTGGAACCAAACAGGAGGAACCGGGAACCAGGGGCCTTGCTGGGGCTTCTTCCCACCCTTTCTTGAAGCCCAGGGCACATACCTCTCTGCCCCATACAATTTTCCTCATATCTTCAATAAAAGATAAATATGTTTCTTTAGTCCTCTAAGCTTTCCTGAATTCTGAAGCCAGAAGTCAAATCTTAGTCACTTTGATAACCTGAACTGGACTAGCCTCCAGGGAGTATTTAGTTGAATTGACTCCCAAAGCCCTGTCAACAAAGCCAAGAAAACCTCTGTTCAAAGGCAGTTGCTCCCAGTTAGTTCATTTCAAGCTTGTGCTATTGTTTCTTTCTCTATAGGCTGTGTTTTTAGGAGTGTGTTCCCACCCTCCTTGTGGTGGAGGTAGCGGATGAACCTAGAAGGAAGGAGAGGAATTCACTCAGTTCCAGTGGGTCGCACATAGCTCAAACCTCTGCCAGAGCTCCTTGGAAGGAGCCCTCGGATGTCATCACCCAGGTCATGTCATTGCTATGCTGCATCTATAGTATTGCCATTGAAAAAATATACACAAAACAACCCATCAAGGGTCTCAAGCTTCTTGATGGGTTGTTTCTTTATCTCTCCTGATTTTTAGACTGTGCCTCATCTTTGGACTCTTAAGCATCCTATCAATAGCCTCAGCAAGCTGCTGGAGGGACCCAGCCTATTTTTCTGTTCAATGTGTCAGCATTCATGGGGTAATGCCTCATGTCAGAGGCCATGTCCCAGAGCAAGCAGGATCACATCACTTGGACATTTCTTGAAGAAAAGTCTCTCAATGTGATTTGAGATTGGATCAAGATGTCGTGAAAGGGAAAGACAATGGGCCGAAGTGACCGGAGAGGTTGTCTCTGGCTCACAGCAAAGGAACTACACAGCGGCAGTGCCCTGGAAAGTCAGAAGGGTGACTGTCATGCTTGGTGGACGAGCTGCCTGGTGCTGTGTTTCAGGAAAGCTTGACAGGTGCTTAGGAAAGATAGAAAATTCCAGAACTGACCAATGAGGCAATGAAAGCAAGAGAACCACAATTCTGCCTTACAGATTTCCATGGTTTCACATGAAGAACTGAAAGGTTCTTCGGAATGGGGGGGGTGAAACATCTCTCTTATGAAAAAAAAATTTGGTGGCAGAGCTTTCTGTATTGTCATCTGTTGGACAGTATGTACCACACACTATTCCTAAAAAGTGAAGATGTATCAATTCTTCAATTTTTTTCAACTATCTCATGAAGTAAGGACTAATTTTATCTAATTCTATTGAAGGAAAATAGGAGGAAGCCAGCTTGTTTTAGGCAGTTTCAGAGACTGAGGCCCAAAGGTAAGTAGGAGATGCCATTTCATCCTGGCACAAGAATAAAGAAATGAAACTCACGTCTGATTGATCTACAGCGCCCCCTGCTATCGACGGGAGGGTCCACCCTCCAGATCTATTGATCAGATTTTTCCCTGAATCAAACACTATAAAGATGGTGGCCACACCCTCTCTCAGCCTCTTGGCTCTTGCTTCCAGCTATCAGCCTCCTGTGTGGACCCCTTCCATGTGGGTTTCTGTCCCTGTCCTCAACCAGCAGCCTGGGAGACCCCTGTTTCTTAAGCCTAGCCTCCCCACATGTGTCTGCCTTATGATGTTTCACCAGCTGCATGTACAACCTGTCTATGGTCTCTGTATCCCCATTCTGCATCGGCCACATGGGGCTCTTGCTAACTTTTCTCTAGCCTCCCTCCATTGGAAAGCACACGTGAATGTCCTGTGTATTTCTTCTAACTCTCCCCACACTCTCTCCTGGATTCCACTTTCCACGTGATCCTGGTTCTTCCCTCAGAAGCCTGTTTTTTCTTCATAACATGCCACATACCTGTGGCTCCATTCTAACCTCTCTGTAAATAAATTCTAATTTCTCTTTAAAAAGCCTCAGTTTCTCTTAAATGATAAGCTACTTTCCATTTGCTTGTGGCTAGTCCAGTTTCTCCCTAAACTTCTGTCTTTCTTAAATATGTTTTCCACATAAAAACCTGTTCTGGCCTTCCTTCCTAGATCTCAAGTCCCCTTAAATGAGCTCCACACTTTGTGATTCCTTCCCAGATAAACCCAATAATTAATCATTTGTCCTTCTTGAGTCTGTCTTTCTTATTCTTCATTAAAGGTTAGGAAAGAACCCAAAACTTGAGGTTCATAAGTCTGGGGGACCCCCCTGAACCCCCAAATCCTGCATCAGAATGGATGAGGAAACAGAGATGTTAGGTGACTTACCCATGACCATCCGACTAGGAAAGTGAAGCAGCTGGAATTCCAAACCCTTCCTCATGCATTGGACACCACATGCTTGGTGGCTCTGCTGGTTTTCTTATCGTTCTACTGGGTTGACATCCATGAAGCAACTTGTATTCACTGCAGCCCAAGCTTAGCTTCAGTCACATCTCCTCTAAGGTCAGGGGAATGCACTTCCCCTTCTTGTCTCAGAGGAGGTTCTTCCAATAGTCTAGGCAGGATGGCAGGAAAGTTTTCAGAACCACTATTTGTGTAAACTGGCTGAAAATAGAAGCCTGCCTCCTATGTCTGCCAGGCTGAGGACCCTTAAGCTGGTGAGAGGAGGCAATGTGGAAGTCCAGAGCCCTTCCCACTCCCATCAGATCTTGAAGTGCTGCTTGTTGCTTCAGAGCCTAAGGTTCTCCTCTGGATAGATGAATATTCTCCCTCCCTCCCTCCCTCCCTTCCTTCCCCAGGAAGGAAGGAAGGAAGGAAGGAAGAAAGGAAGGAAGGAAAGAAAGAAGGAAGGAAGGAAGGTAGGTTTGTTAATTAGTTTGATTTACTCATTCCTCAGTGTATACATCCTATTTACCAAAACATCACATGATGGGCTGGGGATGTAGCTCAGTGGTAGAGCCCAGAGTCCATGTGTAACATGTACAAGGTCCTGAAAGGCACAGTCGAGAGAGAGAGAGAGAGAGAGAGAGAGAGAGAGAGAGAGAGAGAGAGAGAGAGAGAGAGAGAAGCTCATTTTGCTCCTATATTCCATAAATATAATATTAAAAATTATTTGTCTAGCTGAAGCTCATGGTTGATGATATTATTTCTTCTGGTCTTGGGAAGTCTGTTATAGAAATATAAGTTTAGACTACAACAGTAATCTTGTTACTAATTTATGACAGAGGAACAAGTTCTATTGTTTCCATAGGTATAATTCTTTTAAACAAATGCTTTTGTTATTTCTTTAAAGTGTTATTCATTGTTATTATTCAGGATGTATGTGGGATATCAGTTTGATGCTTATTGACTACAGTTCATTATTTAATAAATATTTAAATGTAATGGAACCTGTCATTTAAAAGCACCAGTAACACACAAATTGTGCTATGGTTATTAGTATGGCTTTTTAGGATCATACTTGTGATTTGATTTTATTTTCTCACAAAAGGATCTAAAAAACAGAAAAGTCAAAATGAGGTCTATACATGGAGAAAGGGGCAAAAAAATAAAAATGGAGATAAGACATTTAATAATATCTTAAAAGAGACATTGCATTACAACCCACCTCAGTTTGGATGCAAGTTTTTATTTGTACTTAAATTTCAAAGTTTATAGTTGGAAATGTTGATTCATAGTTTCTCTGTATACATGTCATCCTGGAACTTCTTCCCTCCCCTGCTTCCTGAGTTGTTTCCTTGTTTCTAGGACCTCCTAAAACTTTGACTAATTTCTTCCTTTTGGGGAACATGATCTCTTGCAATTTTTCCAACCAGTCTTCATAATTTAGGAATAACTGAATTGTGTTGACTGCTAAACTTAAAATCATTAAAATTCATGATACCCAGAGCTGGAGAGATTTTGCTCAGTGGTGTTTGCTTGCAAATCTGGTTTGATAAGCCAATATCCACATCCAGATGCACATGTGTCTGGAATTCAAATGCAATGCAACAGGCCCTGGTACGCCCATTCTCTCTCTCTCTCTCTCTCTCTCTCTCTCTCTCTCTCTCTCTCTCTCATAAATAAATTAATAAATATATTTTTTAATTTCACTATAACTTAGTCACCCTGGACAGATTTTAGGGCTCATGGCACATGCATCTCATGGCTGCCATATTGGAGAGTCCAGGTCTAGTAGACAGTTTTGGTGGGTAAGCATGAGCCTTCAAGGAAGAGGAGATCCAAGTTCTGAACACTGCTTTTGCACACATCTTCCCCCTCAAAAATTAATCTCATTCTTCAGGACTCAACTTATATGTCAGCTTTTTCCTTGGGCTCCAAAATTGAGTCAGTTCCCCTCAGCAGCTGTAAGCTCCCAGGGCCCAGTATATCATCCATCTTTAGCTTGTTGTGTCTTGTTCTAATTGTTCTCTATATAGCTATATTTGCATTTTTCATTAGTTTATATACTCCATGTATCTAATTAGCTGTCTTGGTAATTACTCAATGCCAGGCCCTTGATAAGTATTCGTGGCCTGAGTGAACAAATAAAAATGGATGAATTGAATAACAAACCTTAAATGAAAACTGACTAACCCTGTTGGAATAGAGAAGTCCAGTGTGGAGGAGGATCAGCATGGCCCAATGACAGACACAAACACAGACGTTCTTCTTTTGGGGGTTTTTCAAGGTAGGGTCCCATTCTAGTCCAGGCTGACCTGGAATTCACTATGTAGTCTCAGGGTGGCCTCGCACTCACGGCTATCCTCCTACCTCTGCCTCCCATATGCTGGGATAAAAGGCGTGCGCCACCACACCTGGCTCAGAAGTCACCATATCACGGATAATATATAATAATATATGCTAAGAAAAAGCTATCAGATTTAACCACAGTGACACCTTGATGGCACTCTAAGGGACATTCAGATATACCTAATAAATTCAATCATGTTTTCTTATGTTTATGAATTCACTGAAATCCTGGCTTTCAAATTTTAGGCATTTAAAATATGAACCAATAGGATTTCGAGGCCTGGTCTGTCTTCATGTTTGATCAGCTGTGATTATTCCGTTTCCTGAAGTCCTCACTAACAGTTAGCTCTGCAAGCTAATAGAAATACAGAGCTGGCTTGAGGCAGTGTGTGATTTATGGCCATTTGATCTAGAGATACTTAAAGGATGGAATTATTGGAGCCAGGAAGAGAGAGGTGTGATTAATCAAAGAAAACAGTTGACTAAATGAGCCGCTAAAACACTGCAGAAGAAGCTAAATCAGAAGCTAATCTGGGGAGGAGAAGGTGTGCACCTGCGCACAGGGAGAGAGGTGACACAAGGGGTGATGGTAATAATGCACACAGGACATGAAAGAATCCATCATGTAGAGTTGATGGTGGTTGTGGGACTTTCAGGGAAAAAATTTGTCTCTTAATTTTCCTTACACTGTACCTAAAACCATCATTAAAATGTCAAAGTTCCTAATTCCACGTTTGCTTCATGAGACCTTCTGGGGCTTTGGGGAATGGCCAGAGGAAAATGCAACTTCTGTTCATGTTCTTAAGACCCCATGTGAGGTTTTTCCCTTTTTCCTGAGTATTCCATCACTTTTCTTGCACTACAAGGACAACGGCCCTATAATTCACTTGGCTGAAATTATTGACATTGGACAACCAGGATACAAGTCAAAAATTCCTAGTATTTCTTTAAATAGAAAAATAGCTATTAGTAACATATAAGTAGTTTTCATTGATTTGTACATCAGTTAAAATAGGATCGTGGTCTTCTTACCCAGGACATTGCTGTCTTTGTTGTTGAAGAACTCATTCTGGCAATCTCCCAGACCTTCTCCAACTAGTTCCAGAATGTCAAAATAACCAGCCAGTTAAGTCTTGTCAGGAGGACTGTCCAACTGACTGCTTATAACCAGGCATCACCTAGAGGCATATGCCCTGTAACCAACAAAATAAGACATTATCATGATGCTTTTCCTGTCCATAAACACTACTATGCATGTTCCTACCATGGCTACTCTCCCCAGCACACACACACACACACACACACACACACACACACACACACACACACACACACACACACGATGGATCTCAGTGACTGAGCACATGCCTAGCATGTATAAGGCCCTAGGTTCAATCTTTAGGACTACCAAAAAAATTGACCAGAGCTGATTATTGAAAAAAAGAAAAGGTTGGAGGGGAAGCTCCATGATGGCAAGAGAAAGGTGTGGCATGAGCACAGGCTGGGCATCCATCACCCCTGCCATATTGGATGGACCATAGCAGCAGGAGAGTGAGCCAAATTCTTTCAAGGAGAGGAAGCTGGTTACAAGACCCATCAGCCCACCCCCAACAACACACCTCCTCCAGGAAGACTCTACCTCCCAAATTACCATCAATTGGGAATCAAGTATTTAAAAACACCCGAGTTTATGGAGGGCCACCTAATTCAACATGCCACATGTTAAATATTTTATTTTATTCTTTAATTAGAAGACATGTGTTATAACTAATTCCAAGGAAAAAGTGAAAGGAATGGATTTGAATGGAATCAAGGGACTAAGTTGTAAATAATGGAAAACTGACTCTTCTATAAGGAGAAAGAATGCCAAAGGAAATGACCAGCTAATAGTCTCATATCTGTCTGGTACCTTCAACTTCCAAACAGGTGGAGAATAGCTCAGATAATGAACAGGACTGGACTGGTTGGCTGGAAGATAGTCTACAATAGATCGCAGTTTGCTAAGGATAAAAATTCTTTCTATAGTTGTACTGGTTACTTTCTCATTGTGGTGACCAAATCCTGACAAGAATCAACTTAAGGAAGGACAGGTTTTTTTTCAGTGTGCAGTTCAATGTAAGTCTACCATGGTGAGGAGACATGGTGACAGGAGCTTGAGGCAGCTGGTCATATTCAGTCCACGATAAGGAAGCAGAGTGATGAATGCTGGTGTGCAGCTAGTGGCTCTCTTCTTATTATACAGTCCAGGCCTCCAGCCCATGATATGGTTCCATCCACAGTTAAGGTGGGTCTTCCCCACTTCAATTAACCTAATCATGACAATCCCCCACAGGCCTCCCCCAAGGCTAACCTAAATGGGATAATCTCTCACAGCCGTGCCCAGATTCTAGGTCCTATCCAGTTGATAATCAATATAAACTATCAAAATAGTCTTTTTATTGTTGTATTTTGTTCTTGTTGTTGTTTAGAGGTGGGGTCTCCTTGTAGCTAAGGCTGACTTCAAACTTACTAGCTAGTTTAGGATGGCCTTGAACTCCTGATCATTCTGCTTCTTTGTTCCAAGTGTTGGGATTTCAGTCATGCACTACCACACTCAACTAAAAGTAGCTGGAAAATAAATAAAATATTGTAATGACTTCAAAGGGACAAGAAGGGCCTTAGGTCTGTCACTGAGATGCACAGATGTTCTTCAGGACTACTTCTATATTATGACTTAAAGCTGATGGAAAGTAATTGACAACCATCTGCACTGGTGAGCCCGTTAGGTTAGACACTCCTGTGGGTTTTGTTTACTTTAGAGTCCATTGTAATTTTGATGCATTCACACAAACAAGAAATACCTTATGCCAGGTGCAAAGTGTTTATCAATTTTTCCTCCTCCCATAGTTTTTGCTTTGTTTGTTTGTTTGTTTGTTTGTTTGTTTGTTTGTTTTTGAGGCAGTGTTTCACTCCAGCTCAGGTTGACCTGGAACTCACTCTATAGTCCTAGGCTAGACTCAAACTCATAGTGATCCTCCTACCTCAACCTCCCCAGTACTGGGATCAAAGGTGTGCATCACCATACCAAGCTTTCACCAAGATTTAAATTTTTTTCTTTTAAAAGTAGCTGAGTGTGGTGGTGTATGCCTTTGATCCCAGCACTTGAGAGGTAGAGGTAGGAGGATCGCTGTGAGTTTGAGGCCAGCCTGGGACTATAGGGTGAGTTCCAGCTCATCCTGCCTAGAGTGAGACCCTGCCTCAAAAAAGAAAGAAGAAAGAAAGAAAGAGAGAGAGAGAGAGAGAGAGAGAGAGAAAGGAAAGGAAAAGAAAATAAAAAGAAACCACAGAAAGAAAATTGGAAAAAATGAATTATACGATCAGCCATGTGATCCACTAAATATTCATGATTGGCTGTGAAAAATATAACATTATGATTTAAAAGCAAATTGGGGAATAGGATTTGAAGCCTAAATTATCATGTGACTCCAAAAAGCTTCCTTTATTTGTTTAGTAAGATGACTATTTTATAATTAATATCCCTAACACAATACACTGAAAATGCATTCCACATTCATTCGTGTAGCTCTCTCTATACTGTAGAAAGGGAGCCTGAGGCTGCTACACCTGCCGCTGCTGTGGTGAAAGTGCTGCTGTGTGCAGAGCTGTTCTGTGCAGCCTTCATGGAAGCAATAAGCTAGCCCAGCAGAAGCCTCCACAGAGCCATGGCAGATTATTGATCGCCACAGCCAGACAACTCAGCCAACCATACAGCAGCTCAATTCTGTGCCCCGATCCCAGTAATGAGATTTTTTGATGGTAGCAGCTCAATATGAATGCTCTCAGTGGGTTCCTGTGGTATTTGCTACACAGTTGGAAGGTTTTATTCTGAACACTGGGTCTATGGGATGCTTTTAGTTCTCTTTCAAACTCATTTCCTCTGAAATATAGAAGTCAGGTGTGGAAATGAAATGGTTGAGAATTTCAATTTTTTTGTTTTGAGATAGGGTCTCACTCTAGCCCAGACTGGTCTGGAATTCACAGTGATCCTCCTACCACTCCCTCCCAGTGCTGGGATTAAAGGCATTCGCCACCACACCCAGCTGATTTCAATTTTTGTATCTATTGCTACCTGTTGTTTCAAGGGTTATGAATTCAGTAAAGAAATCTTGGCAGAGGTCCCGTGTACCCTCTCTCCCCACTGCATGCTATTGTGGCTGTATTTATTTGCATCATGTTCTACTTTTCTTTAAATACAACCAAGAAAAGCCAAAACCTAATAAGATACCTAGTGCCTTATTATGTAACTTGATTTTTGTTTCTTTCATGTTCAAATCTGTTGCAGTCAGCTTTCTAATTGCTGCACAGAAAGAACCCAAACAGAAGCAGTTTGTGGAGGAACGGGTTTATTAGGCTTATGGACTCGAGGGGAGACTCCATCCTGGCAGGGAAAACGATGGCATGAGCTGAGGGTGGACATCACCTCCGCCACAGCACTGCAAACAGTGGCAGGAAGGTGTGTCGAACACTGGCAAGGAGAAGCTGGCTTATAATCCCCATAAGCCTGCCCCCAACAACACAGCTCCAGCGAGGCTCTAATTCCCAAACTGCCATCAGCTGAGGATCAATTGTTCAGAACACATTCTTTTTTTTTGGGGAGGGGGGAATATCTGGATCAAACCATGACAACAACCAAAAATGCAGTGGTTGAATCTAGGCCCTGGGTGCAATTCCATTTATGATTGTTGCTGCCATTGTACCTGGTTATGATGATTTCATCTGTACTAATTTCCACATGCTGTGAGAACAGAATCCAAGCCCCACAAGGATGCAGTATTTCTGAACCAACTCTTCCCACTCGTTTCCAGATGTATTAAGGAAGTTTTAATGGAAGAAAGACACTTGGAAAACCAGCTCCAAACCTGATTCCTAAGTGAGCTACGTAGTGTGGGGTTCTGTCCACCCCACTGAAAGTCTCCCCAGGGTGGAGATTACAAGTACATGTCACCTCATGTGATGTGTTTTGTTATATTGATCAATTGTATAATAATAATTATAGTAACTGCTAAATTGACATAGTTTTTAATCACTTAGAAAGCTTACAGTCATAGGACATTTGAAATTTAGATACATGTGTTTGTTTACAAAGAAATATAAATGGCTGAATGAAATCCTCAAAGTATGATTTATGCATAAAAATACATCTTAGTTTAAAATTTTGTGGGAAAGGTGAGATGGAAATACAATCCCAAGGAGAAAGGGGTGAATCGTGTACATTTTCCTTTTGCTTAAGAGTGACGGGTTCCCACTTGCCTCCATATCTAATTAGACACCACTGGCTCTATTTTCAAGAGCCACAGGTTTACTTAAAGATGTCACTGTTTACACTATGCCAGGAGATTTCCCCTTAGCAATCCATGGACCCAAAGCTATGATGGAAATGCAAATGTCAGATTAGAAATGTGGGGTGTGAAAGGCTTCTTAAAAATCTTTGGGGATAGAGGAGCCCAAAGCCAGGCTCCATTCTACCTCCTCTGATTCCCTATCTGGGAGGCACTACAGGCACCCCAGCAAGGCAGATGTCTCTTGGATAATTGATTCCATTCCTTTCCCCACATTTCCTTCCACCTCCAGAAATCTGACTCTTCTTACTATGAGGACTTCACCTTAGCCAAAGAAATGGTTCTTAGTTGTTTAATGTCACCAACTGAGAGTCTTCCAACATTACCTACTGGTCCAATTTAATTTAGAACCAACAATCTATCACCATTCCCCCGTGCATTTAAAGAACAAACAGCTCAATTTTCTTCCTGTGTTAAGATTTGTAGAAAGAGATCTGCTGCAGAATATTCTCATTGATTTTTAAAAATCCGAACTGCTTCCCTCACAGACTTGGTGAGAGAGAATTGCTGTTTATCTGTAGTTTGGGCCAGCAGCAGTGAGGTGGACTAGCAATATGAGCACCTACCTCTTTTACGTGAGCTTTTGAGAATGTGGGGGGAAGCAGTTCCCAGAGGTCCAACTGGAGGGAGAAGCACCCCAACACTCATCCAGCCTCTGCCGTTAGCTTTACCATTGAGCCACTCTCTAGATCTAACTCCTTCGCCTAGTAAGCTGCCTGTTCTCTATGAAAATTCCCAGGTCTGTAAGGTAATACGTGGTGCAGATGTTCAGTGTAAAATACTCAGTGTTCCAAGGTCCTGTGAACCCAGATTCGAATGTCTAGAAACTCTCCCTGTGGGCTGAGGGTGCAGCTCTGTAGCAGAGCTCTGGTCTCCCATGTATGATTGATCCCTGGCATTGAAGTGGGGGTAGATAAACTGATGCATGAAGCTTCTGTTTGTTGCCTTGTTGCCAAGACTTCCACTAAATCTCTCCATTAATGACATGCACTAAATTCAATGTAATTGCGTTTATCTCTGAGTAATGAAATGAGGTTGGTTTCCTTTCTTTCATTTTCTATATTGCTGCATTTTGCCACATATGCATGCACACATGTTTTTGTAACCAGGAAACAGAAACACTGCTATTTGAGGGGAAAGAAAAATGATGAGAATTAGAAGAGGTGAGATGACTCCCCTTTCCTGGTACAAGTGAGACTCGAGGATGATTTTAGTTTCTTGAAAGTCTTCTCCTCCTTCCCCAACCCCAAATATATCATATATATATATATATATATATATATATATATATATATATATATATATATGATGTACAAGGTTATTTTATGAAATGGTGGCCAAAATATTTCACTTTAAAAAGCTATGTGTGTGTGCTTAAGTGAGTGTGATATGTGTGATATGAGTGTGTGCATACAGTATATGCATACATGTATGTGGATGTGTGTGTTCTGTGTGCATGCATTCAGAGACCAGAGGAGGACATCAGGTATTCTCTCATTCCTTTGCCTCATTTCCTCGATTCAGTCTCTTATTGAACCTGTAACTCCCATTTTTCAGTTAGACTGGTTGACCAGGGAGTCCAATGATCATCCTGCCTCTGCCCCCCCTTCAGCAGTAGGGTTATAGGTATGCATGGTCCCACCCAGCTTTTTATTTGGGTGCAGAAGATCCAACCCAGGTTCTCTTACAACAAGCAATCTTATCCTCTGAGCCATCTCCCTAGTCCCTGCCTGTACTTCTTAATAATTACAGTCAGGAAATTCTCTGTTAACCAAAAACATTGTGATTTTCCTTATGCTTTGTCCTATAGAAAGCAGAACACTTATAATACTAATAATTTATCTTAATATGATTAAGGACCATTATTAGGCTCCAAGGCTAACTACTCTAGTTTTTAGTAAGACAAGGTAGCCAATTTTTTTTTCAGATAAAATAAATGTTCTTTCTGTCTGGGCTAAGCAAAACCATGATGCATTATCTCCTGAGATATATTCTCAGCTCACTCTTTCTGTTTAGCCTGCTTTCTCCCAGTGGGAATCTGGACCTGGTTAGAATGCTACCAGTGGCTTGGAGGTAGGTCCAGTGGGGTTATTGCCCATTTCTCATGTATGTGTGTGTGTGTGTATGGGGAGGGGGATTCTATGTTCTTTACCCTGTCACGTGTGTCTTCCCCTTCCTTCAATCCTGGTGCCTCTTTCTCATCTTCCTAGAAGGTATCACATGTCAAGTTTGGTTTCCTGTCTTCCTTCCCTGCTTTAAACTCTAGAACCTGATCAAGGAGAAGTATGCAGAAGATGTACGAGATTGTTTTATGAAATGGTGGCCAAGATATTCTACTTGAAAAATAACTACCTGCAGTCATCCATTGTTCCCAGCTGCATATACTTGACCCTTAGATTCTTAGAACCAAGATCACCAAGGTTCCTTGGTCTCAGAACTTGTGGGCAGAAATTGTGTTTCCCAGGAGTTGAGGACCTCACTGGTTGGTGGGTAAGAATGAAGCAATTGGCTTAGCAGGCAGTCTGGTCCAGTGACTGGGAGCAGGAAGAAAGAAACACACCTCACAGCACCTCCTTTGAGAGCATCTAGTCTCCCTGGGTCTCGTGAGCTCAGGGTGCCCTCAAGTGTTAGTTAAAGCAAAGCTCTTCACCACTCATGGTTCCTAGAATACTCTGGGAGGATATACATGACACCTTTTAGCTTTGAGATTCCAAAAGCTTTTCCTGCTTTTCATAACCTCTGAACATTTGGGACATGGCCGGGATCGGGGGAGGAGGGAGAATGGATCCTGAGCTATCTTTTAAGATACAGGGTTAGCCTTACACCTCTCTCTCCTTTAATCTACATTAAAGCTCTCCTTCAGTTTGATTAAATCATGGCAGATGTCAAACTACAGCATTCCCAATGTTTGGAAACTCGAAGGTTCTGGTGTGCCCCAGGCTTCAAGATCCACCAAGTTAAGCCAGAAAAAAAAATCTTGTTCAGGTTTATTAGTTAAACTTGATAATGAATATATTCATCTTGTTTGTTCGTTTTAACACTCACTGCTCCTACTAGAGCAAAATAGTATCTGGGCTCCTGTTCTCGTGGGTGTGTGCACGTGTGGCATAGGTGTGTGCATTGTGTGTGGTGTATTGTGTAATGTGTATAAAATGTGTGGTGTTTGAATGGGTGGCATGTTTGGATGGTGTGTGGTGTTATGGAATGTATTCTATGTATTTGTATGTTTTCAGAGTATGTCAGAGTGTAATGTGTATGCTATGTGCAACATGTATAGTTGTATACTGTATGTATAATGTATATTTATCATGTATATGTGTGTGGGATATGTGGTGGGTATAGTATATGTTATGTGTAGTATATGTATAGTATGCCCTATGTGTATAGAATATGTGTAGAATATGTAGTATGTGTTTGGCATGTACTTGGAGTGGAACGTGTATGGTATACATGTATAATGTATATGCTTATTATGTAGTGTGGTACAGGTGTGTGGTATATGTTGTTATTATGTATGGAAAAATTATATCTTTTTTTCAAATGAGTTTCAAATGAATGAGTTGATTAGGTACATAGCAAACCCAAGTAAATGGAGACGTGGCAAGTAGCAGATAAAGAATAGCACATCAAGCAGGGCACTGAACACCATCCTGAAGAAATGACTGGAGAAACCGCGGAACAGTCATCGGGAGTCCCTGATATATCAGAAGTTCAGACAGGATGGGAGATGTGTGGGAGAGACAGGGAGGAGCTCTTGCCACGCAAGCTGGAGGGTCTGAAAGAGCCTGGTTTACCCAGTGTTTGATTCCCCAGCACCCATGTGAACAGCTGGGCTCACCCAGTCCTGTGCTCATGGTCTGTGTCTGTCATGGGGTTTTGGCAAGTGGAGCTTACACCAAAATTTAAAGTATCTCCCTGCTTATTTTACCCTACCTAAAAATGACTAACACATCATATTTTTAATCTCTGAAATGTAGTGCAGTGGAGCAAAGTTCATCCTGCAAAGTTCGTTGAACTAGGTGGCAAATGCTGGAGAGGACACATAAGTCACCACTGGAAAATCACAGAGGGAGCACCAGTTCTGAGCAAGTCTGTCTCAGGAGAGAGGTCAGAAGGGGTTCAGGAAGTGATGTTGATGGCCCCTGAAAGAGTCATAGGCATTTTCCAGGTAGAAAACAGAGGTGAGGGACTGGGGAGAAGACTGTGCAAGTGAGAAGTGGTGGCTCGTGGATGGTGGGTGGGTGCTGAGAAGATGTGAATCACAGACCACAGACCCTGAAGATGGATGGGAACCAAGTGTGGATTCTGGGAAGCAGGGAGCCAAGACAGACCTAAGAGAATGATTACTTCCCAGAGTTCTCATCACAGGTCCTGTGGAAGCCAGCATGGTTAAAAAAAAAATCACACGTGTGTGTGTGTGTGTGTGTGTGTGTGTGTGTGTGTGTGACAGTTTTAAGGGCAAACCTTTCATCTCTATGGAACAGGAAGACAAAGACTTTAGGAAATATGTGGTTGTTACCCTTGTGTGTCTGTGTGGCAATAACCACTTAAAAGCCACAGGAACTCTTTTTATTGTTTGCAACCTTTGCTTCTCCTTCAAGGGACATTTCAAAATGTATAGAGGAAATAGGACAGCCCCTGTAGATTCATTTTATAGCAAAAGAGAAAACAATCAGAAGAGCATATTACTTCATAGCAAAAGCAAACATACAAACAACACGTTGATGTAGTAAGGAAATGTCAGATGTGCTAAGTCTGTTTTAAAACTTCCTAGAGTGCCTCACCTGGACGTAGATGGGCACAGTGGCTGGTTTACAGTAAGATTTCTCAACCTGGGGCTATCTACATTTTGGGATGGATAATTCTTGTTTGAGAGTGAGGATCATCACTGCTCTGTACTTGTGGGTTCAGTAGCCTCTCTCACCTCTGGATGATAGGACATGACAGTTAAATGGACATCCAGATGTTGCCAGAGGAGTCCTGGAGAATAGGGAGCCGACTAAGAAAATAAACATTCCAGATGCTTGGTTGCATTTGAACTTCTGAGAAGCAACATGGTTTTTAGTATAAGCATATCCAAAATAGTGCATGGGACATATTTATACCAAAAAGAAGTAAAATAAAATTTAACCAAAAGCCTGAATTTTATCTACTCACCCAACCAGGATGGACAGCAAGACTGCTGAGATATGAAACAAGATGATATGTGAGGGTCACTATAGATACTTTACAAAATAATGTGGTGTATCTGCACCAGCCTTGTCTCTCCTGGAGGCAAGTGATACTCAACGCATCTGGCTCATTCCCGAAACTGTGTGTTCTGCTGGCCTGAACTCACATTCCAGCCTAAGCTGGCTGGAGTCCATCCCAGCTGGAGCACCAGGCTGCCTGCATGGTGCTTCGTCACAGAGGACTCCCTGAGTTATTGATCGTTTCTCACCAGCAGCGGCCAGAGGAGGTGATGCCGAGTGAAAAAATACTGCATCCATCCCAGACTGAAGTCACCCTGGGTTTGATTTTTCTGGCGCCGTAGCCCTGGAGAACCTTTCCCAAGGATGCACCAGGACCAGTCATTTTCACAGTTGGTAGCAGCTGAGGAACCTATTTGAGTGTCAAGATTAATGGCCTATGTAGTTAGCCTTTCCAGAGAGCAGAGGTAAAATTTCACTCAGGGTACATGCCTGATGTGTTGGAAGGAAAGGGAGGGCTGGGCATGAGGAGAGTTAAATTTGAGCCATCACAGGGTCATAAATCAGGGCTGAGCAAAAGTGACTCCATCTCAGCCGTTGACTTAATTGAATTGGCCTATGAAGGTTTCTCTTCAGACAAACTGAATGAGTCCTTAAGGACATGTTGTTAGACGTTCCTCCTGGAGATGGGTTTGGGTGGGTTAATCCTGGAGGGGACTAAGAGTTGCCAGGTCAGTGTTTTCAAACAGGGCAATAGCAAATGGAAGTTCTACAGAACTATTTGGGTGCATGTCTAGCCTGGGTGTGTTTGTGTCTGGATGCAAATGCATGTGAAGCATCTTATGACTGTATTGTGGTACTGCACAGACAGATTCTCACTTAAAGAAAAATCTCTTCCTCCTAAAAGTTCAGCTACCCCATTTGGTGTTTTCCATGACAAGTCAAGTGTTTGGAGTTTTTCTATGACTTCCTCTTTCCTGCCACTGGTTTGGGCTCACTTGTCTTTCACATGACAGTGACTCCTGCCGGCCATGAGGACATGGGGAGTGTGCTGGGAAAGGAATATAGATGTGTTATGATTTTATAATCATAATTTGGCTGCTCATAAAAAATAGAAAAAAGAAACAATAAGGATTTAGGATCAATAAACTTGACCCTGGATATATGTAGACCTTGCACTCGGAACTGCAGAGCACACCTTCTTTTTGATTATTCAAGGAGCAATTGAAAAGCCAGCTCTAAATATTTATTTAAAACTACCATGTGTGTGCTCTTATTACAATGAAATTAAAAGAGAAAAGAGTTTTAATTAAAGTAATTCTAGCCAAGTATGGGCAAATACCTTTAGTCCCAGCACTCAGGAGGCAGAGCTACAAGGATCACTATGAGTTTGAAGCCATCCTGAGACAGCATAGTGAATGCCAGGTCAGTTTGGGCTATAGTGTGACCCTACTTCCAAAAACAAAGAAAAATTCATGTGTCTAAAAATAAGGAAACATAGTAGATATTTCTAATATATCCCTGAATGTACTAGACAAGCTAATGTTAAAAGAATCCAACAGTTCTTCATTAATTAAAAGGGGTTTTGTTTTTGGAATGACTCATCTTTGCCAAATATTGAACTGAAGATAAATACGACGTGACATATCCCTCGAGGAACAGATGTGCAGATATTTCTGTCACTTCTGTGTGGCTTTTCTCTAGGTCAGGTACCTGTGGAAATTCACAGGGCTCCAAGATCACTTAGCTGGAAAAGGAAGCACCTTTCAGTCTGCCTTGGGAAATGTACACAGGATATTCCTCTCCACTTGGATAATGGAAAACTGACACTTAAGAGTTCTCCAAGTTGACTGACAGGGAGGATTGGGAAAGTGTAGAGATGTCACATGAGAGGAAAGAAAGACACACAACCCAGGACAACTGAAGTCCACCAGAGTGGGGTGGGGCTTATTAGTGATGAGGCTGCAGAGTTGGGCAGGCTCCAGGCCTTAGAGAGTCCTGTGGCCACACTAAGGAATCCGATTCATTCCATGATGAGAGAGGTTTTGAGCTAATGGCTTATGGCAACCAATTTTTATTTTCCAAAATTTTTTCTTGATGATACATGGAAGAGGTCAATTAGAAAGAAGCTGAGAGGTAAATTAGAGAGAAGTGACATTCAGATTACTTAATGGAGCATTGGCCAGTCCTAAGCCAGGAAAGGAAAGTTGCTGGGATCCTTAGGCTCCTTGCCAGGCTAGATGTTGCCCTTCAGTTGGGGATCAGGGCATCCTCTAAGGCTCAGAGGCTTAGAGCAGTAACCATAATGTGCACAGGTTAACATGTTAGTGGTGGATACAGCCACAGAGCCATGCTAGCTGAACCACAGTCTACTGGGGTAATCCAGGCAAGGAAGTTTGGAAGAGATACAGAAAAGACAAATGATCGACCTCAATGTTCCACACGGAGGAGAATAGAGGCTGATCCCCCACCTCAGTGATCAACAAGGAGAATACAGGCTGACCTCTGACCTCAGTGATCAACTAGGAGAATAGAGGCTGACCTCTGACCTCAGTGATGGACAAGGGGGAGAATAGAGGCTGACCTCCTGGTTTAGAAGGCCTCAAGGAAATGGAGTGTCACCAATTAAGCCTGAGTCATTTTGGTAGCATATCAGTTACTTTCTCACTTCAGGCCAAAATACCCAACCAGAAGCAGCTTTATGGCAGGAAGGGGGTTTAATTCGTCTTACAGTTTCTTTGGGTTGAGTCTATCATGGCAGGGAAAGCCTGGCAGAAGCAGGAAGCTTGCTCACATCAGCAGGAAGAAACAGAGAGAAGACAGTAAGCAAAACAAGCCTAAAAACACTTGAAGGCCCACATCCAGTAACACACTACCTTATCAAGGCTCCATCACCTGAAGGTTCCACAACCTTCCTGAACAGCACCACCAATTGGGAATTAAGTATTCAAACACATGAGCCTATGGGGACCTATATCCAAGCCATGACAGGATTCATCTGATGACAGCAAACCTTGGTGGTGGTAAATTGAATACAAGTAGCAGAACCTGGATGTGGGTTTGAATGGACCATCCCTCTCCAAAGCTGCAGAGTCACCTCTTTTCTTACAAGGAGAAGGTGACAGTCCCTTGCTTGTAGGATCAGTTGTTAGAGCATGCCTTTCACCTACTAGAATAGAATTTCTTTGACATAAATTACCAAATCCCAAGGGTCATTTCGGTCCCCAGTCACAAGCTAAGCAACCCTTTCGCTTGTCAGGTGTAAAATGCTTTGTTTTGGATCAGAGGCAGAAAGGCAAGAAACAGGGCAGGTCAGAGAAGGCCTAAGTGAGCAGAGCATAGGAATGTGACTTTTTGGCACCAGCCACTAAGAGAACTGGGTTGACCTCTGTGGTCCCAACCCTGGGAATGTTGGGGTCTCTTCTTTCCCTTGCTCACCTTCTGAGGAAGAAAATCTTTCAGCTAAGCATAAATACTACTTGAATTTTTCTACTGGGTCACAAAGATCTTATGAATTTTTTTTATCATAAGTAAGGCTTTGTAGTGGCCATGGGCAGAGAGACGAAACTTGATCTAGGAGGGAGTGAAGACTGTGAAATTCTGTTTTGTGTGTGTGCGTGTGGGGGGGAGTGTTTGTAGTTAGGTGTTATCCTCAGGTATGTTATCTACCTCTTTTTGAGACAAGGTCTCTCATTGGCCTGTAGATTCACCAATTAGACGAGACTGGTCAGCAAGCTCCAGGGATCCTCCGTCTAGCATTACAGACGCTAGCGCTTTCACATGGGTTCTGGGATCAAACTCAGGTCATCACACTTGCAAGACAAGCATTTTTACCCATTGAGTTATCTCTCCAGCCAAGTTGTTTTATAGAGATTGTTTTAAAGACAGCTACTTCTAAAGGTGATTGGCTGAGCTGCTCACATATGGAATAAATACCACTTTGCTACAAATCTTCCACCAACTTTCAGACACTTTCATCAGACCAACTGCAGATATTGAAATGTTTTGTTTTGTTTTTACTTTGCTGGTGCTCCATCCCTTGTCGTAGAGCTGTAAGGAGAGCTTTTCATATGACCTCATCTGGTCAAGGAAAAAAAATCTCAGAAACAGAAAGAACCCTAGCCCTGCAATCAGCTATGGTGTCCATTATTCTAGCATTCTTCCTAATGTAAGACTTTCCAATATTTAGTTTGGTTTGCTTTTCTGACTCCTTGTACTGACCAGTGCTCAAAATGAACATAATTGAATATTACTCATCAGCTTACATGTGTTTATATAGAAATCTCTATGCTTATTTATGAATATAAACATGATTGTTTCATTTAGAATAACACTTCTATGAGAAAACAGAGGAGAAAGCTTAGCATGTGGCTTTATATGTTATAATAAATCTGAATACATATAATGTGCCTTAATGACCTTGTTTCTATGCATTTATAATGTGAGTTTCATTTGTATATGATCAGATTTGACTATCGTCTAGGTTTTTTAGTTTACATTAAAATCTTGGATAAAAGTTTTCATTATCTTATATTATTATAACAATAGCAGTATATCAATGGCAACATAAGAAAATCCCAAAGGACCTTTATTTAAAATGTGCAAACATTTTACACACACACACACACACACACACACACACACACACTCAGGCATTATGTTATGGAGTTCTTTCCAACACTCAAGACTGATTTCTCTCAGGGGAGCATAGAAGGCACCATGCTTGAGACAGTCTGACACTCTGGCACTGGGAACTCTGTGGAAAGATCACTTCATCTGCTTTTTGAATATTTGGAACAGTCACAGATGATATTTCACAGTAAATCACCCCCCCAAATGAGAACATGAATATGAATTTCAAAAGTGCCCAGGAAATGTGCTTCTTTGAAACCACATCGTTAGGATCACAAATCAAATTCAGGAAGTAGAAGCATAATGTGAGTTCCTGCTGTTGACTGCCCTCTGGTGAGACCAGCGCTCAGTAACAGAGAAACTTGGAGTGTAGCTCAGTGGTAGAGCATTCACATAGTATGTCGTGGATTCTGTCCTCAGCACTGCAAGAAGAGAGGAAG